>VMDO01002597.1:21914-146263 GCA_007922755.1 Pedetes capensis | reverse complement strand
GGAGTCTTCCTCCAATCTTGATGCCGCGTTCTTCCTCATAAAGTCCAGCTTCTGGGATTATTTGCTCAGCGTATAAATTGAAGAGATAGGGTGAAAGTATACAGCCCTGACGCACACCTTGGATTAGAACCTCCAAAACTGTAAGTCAAAATAAACCCTTTTCTTCATAAGTTAATTTGCCTCTGGTATTTTGTTACAGTGAAGAAAAGCTGACTAGTCAAACCCACTTACTCTAAGCATGAGCCTTTCATAGGATGAGCAGCCCACTATCTTTGGGTGGATTGTTTCCCCAATCCCTTTGGAAAAATTTGTGCTGTCTCCAGACACATATGCCTCTGGATCATAGCAGATAAAGGAGACTGTTCAAATTCCAGGTGGCGGCTTCTCGTTGTCACATGTGATCTTATGACAGGGATAAGACATGTTCCCAAGGGAGGATTCCCCACCATGCTCAATTTCCCCTGATGAAAATGCTACCTTTGTCCACTAAGACTCCTTCCCACCCCACCCCACCTCCAAGGAGGCCAGCTATGTCTGTAGCCTGGCGTGTGTCTGGGGAAAGAGCCAAGGAATCAATGGGAAAGACTCAGCCAGAATGGCTCTATACACTGTTCTTCATCATAAAGAGATATGGTGGAGGCGGGGAAGGAGAGCGTCTTAGTGCTTGGGTTTGGACAGAGGGAATTTGTCATGGGGGATGGATCCAGGGATTGTGGGTGGCTGGTCCCCTTCTCCCACCCTTGCTCTTCCAGCTTGGAGTGGATCATGCACAAAACTGGGCAAAAGCTACAATCACCAGCGTTCTTGATTTCTTAGGCTTAACAACACATTTGACGCAGAAGACAAGGGTGTGTTAACTCATTGTGACCCTGGGGGCTTGGGGAAGGACAGAAAGACTCAGGTATTTTGGAAAAGATGAAGTTCCTGAAAGATCTAGAATGCAGGCCTCATGGGAGAACAGGCACCCTGGGGGCCTGGGAAGCCAAGGGCTCTTTGGAGGTGTCGGATCCATCTCCTTACTCCCAGGGCACCCGGGCAGAAACCTCAGTGGAAATGACAGGCTCTTCGTCACCTCTGAGGGATCTTGGTGGTCCTAGTGATCCACCCCACCCTTGGCAGAGGCAACAGCGCCAAGGGAAAGTGAGATGGGGCAGTGGTGCAGCAAGATTTTTGGGGTCGGGAGACCTGGTGTCAAACCCCAGCTTCCCCACCCTCCCTGGGCTCCAGG
Organism: Pedetes capensis; assembly: GCA_007922755.1. Lineage (NCBI taxonomy): Eukaryota > Metazoa > Chordata > Mammalia > Rodentia > Pedetidae > Pedetes > Pedetes capensis. The sequence goes on along the minus strand of VMDO01002597.1, from coordinate 145,035 downwards.
GCCACAGCTGCAGAACAGACATGGCGGTATCTATGTTACCTAGAACTCTACCTACAAAGCAAGAGGGTTTCTGGAGAGGCTTGGACCAAGGACACCTGGAAAGTCTCAGTCCAAGATGGCGCCCATGTTTACGGCCAGCACCACATGCATCTGGTCCATCCGGGTCCCTGACCCACACCTACATGACGTCACTGTTCTCCAGCCCCTCCAGGCACCCAAGGCCTTCTCCCAACATCCGCCGTTTCCATGGCACCCTTGGCTTGGGGAGCTAATTTTAATGAAGAAGATTGATTAGAACCCAATTATTACCTTTGTGAGTGCATCTCTTTTGTCATTTAGAAATGGAAACAAAAGACATTCTTGAGCTCAAGTCAAACATTTACCAACTTAATTCTCCTCAAGAAATTGTTTGAGATTTCAAGGGTTGCCAGTTGGTTTTTTTCCTTTTTCTTCCCTAACTATGCTACATCACAAAGTAATTGCCTGATTAAGGGACATGCAGCTTGGAGAGTGACACATTTTTTAAAATTAGAACGCGCCTGCCAACGGACACAGTTATGCAACTGGTTTTCCTCTTTCCCAGGCAGCCCTGCTCTCAAGGAGAAAAGACAGAAGAGACAAGGACGTGCGGAAGAAGGCAGACACAGAGAGCGAGGGGCCAGAGAGGGCTTCGGAGACCTGGTTCTGCCCCATTTCCCCAGCGCCTCTTGCCTGACCCCCTATGAGGCTGCAGGTGCTCCTGCGCCACCTTCCTTGGTGCTGACCAGCTCTCAGAGAGATGAGGAATGAGGTTCAGGGGATGACATCCATTCAAACCCCAATCCAGCTCCTGGTGGGAACCATGCCCCACGGCTGGGCACCGGGAACACAGAGGGTCCCTACGATTTGCAGACAACCCCATAAGGAAATAACCATGGGGTGAGGAAGATATGGACTGGGGGGGTCTGGGGGACAGCAAAGCCGACCCCTACCACTGCCCCATCCAACACTGCTCCAGCCACACCAGCCTTCCACGCACCACCCACCCTGCTCACAAGTCAGCCCCCAAACCCAGTTTCTTCTCCTTATGCCGCTGCTCTTCCCCTTACCTTGCACAGCCACCTCTTTAGCATAAAATGTCCTCCTCACAAGAGGCTCTTCTGCCCCCTACCAAGCTGAAGAAGCAGCTTTGCTTCTCCTCCATCTCCCCTGCTCCACTTCCCTCTCCTTCACAGAGCTGATTGCAACCCATGAGCTCCTTCTGTAGTGTGTCTGTTTCTGTGTGTGTTGTCTCCATCTCGTTTGTTGTATTCCATTGTCTAGAACAGAGCCTGGCATGTTATCAATCTGCAATAAGTCTGTCGGTGATAGAATGGAAGGGTGGATGGGTGGATGGACTAAGAGATTGATGATGGATAGATAAATGGATGGATGAATGGTTGGATGGATGGATGGATGGCTAGATGGATGGATGGTTGGATGGATGGATGGTTGGGTGGATGGTTGGATGGATGGTTGGACTGATGGATGGATGAATGGTTGGACTGATGGATGGATGAATGGTTGGACTGATGGATGGATGGATGGTTGGATGGATGGTTGGATGGATGGATGGGTGGGTGGATGGTTGGATGGATAGTCGGTTGGATGGATGGATGGCTAGATGGATGGCTGGATGGTTGGGTGGATGGTTGGACTGATGGATGGATGGATGGTTGGATGGATAGTCGGTTGGATGGATGCATGGAAGGATGAATGATGGATGGATGGATGGATGGATGGATGATTGGGTGGATGGTTGGATGGATGATTGGGTGGTTGGTTGGATGGTTGGATGGATGGATATTTGGTTGAACAAATGGATAGAAATACAACTGTGTAACCTCTGCCTCACAAAAGCCACTACTTGCTTTCTCGGGATTCATATCTTTAAGCATCTCCTGACCCATGCTGCCTGGTGGAGGCAGAGGAAAAACAAACCAGACTGGACACTAGAAGACAAGAACTCTGACACTGTCCCTAATAGTCAATAAGTGATCACTGTCTTTGGGCCTCACCTTCCTGTCTAAAACGAGAAGGATTTAGAGGATCCAGTACATCCTTCCTAACTCTGTCCATGTGGGAGTCTATAAGATAAACCCAAAGAAGCCAGTCACCAGAGACCGTACAGTGGCTGATTCCATCCGCTTACATAAAATCCCTGGAATAGACAATTCTACAGAATTGGGGTTGCCAGGGCCCGGGGAGGATGGGAGCTCAGGAGGCTGGTAGCTGAGTGGTACAGAGGGAAGAAGTGCTCTAAAATTGTGAGGATGGCTCCACCACTGTGAGTTATACTAACAATCACTGAGTTGTAAAAATATTTTAAAAATTAAGAAATGAAGTAAGACATCAGCCTGATTTAATGAACTGGAAGTGAGTGATGAGGGCTGTGATCCTGGAAACTGGACCCAGTAGGCAGCTACTTATGGCACTCTGTGAGCCACACAAGGCCTTTGGAGGCGAGAGAGGAGTCAGGGTCAAGGATGGGGTTCTGGACTCTCTGCCCCCCAAAAGCTTGAGGGTTGAGGACAAAATGTTCCCCTGACTCTTGTCCTCCTTGGCAAAGCCACACACCTCTCTCTCTCTCTCTCTCTCTCTCTCTCTCTCTCTCTCTTTCTGGCACTTCATTTTCAAGATTAACCTGCAATTCCCTGTGGTGGCGAATCTGTCTCCAGTCTGGCCAAGTGCAAACCCAGTTCCTGGCCAGGAAGGCAAGGCTTGCCTCAACGCTGCCTGGACACATTCAAGTCCTGATGCTGACTGCTCTTCCCACCATTCTCCATGGGGTCGGCTCTGCCCTGGGCCCTTTGCATATGCTTAACCCTTCCAATAAACAATCCAGGTGCAATAGTCACCCTTGATTATCAACTTGATTGGCTTGAGCAGCACCCAAGAGCTTAGTAAAGCAAACTTCTGGGTGCATCTGTGAGATGTTTCTAGAGAGGATTAACTAAGGAGGGGAAAACTCATCACGAACAAGGGCAGCACTGTCCTATAGGCTGGGGACTGGATGGACTAAAAGGGGGAGAGGAGAAAGGGCGCGAGCCCAGATGCGCTCTCTCTTTCACTTCCTATCAGCCATGATGGGAGCTGCTCTGCTCCACCACGCCTTCTCTACTGCCACAGGCTGAAGCTTCTGAAGCAGAGCCACATAAACTTTCCTCCCCCAAGCTGATTCCCTCCCGCACTCTGTCACAGGGATGCAAAAGCAACTCCTATGCCAGAAAAAGCCTCAAGTTAAAAGGGCAAGTGATTTGCCTCTGTTTATAGGGTGATCTCATATCCACTCCCAAGGCAATCCCGAAACAATCAGCCATTGAAAACCCTATGAGGGTCGCTATGAGTCGGATACCGACTCGACGGCACCTAACAACAACAACAACATGGTGCCTCTCTGGCCAGGAGCCCAACAGGCTGGGGTGGCATCTGAGCTCTCAGCCCTGACACCCATGGCCCTCTATTAGTTAGCTGTCGTGGCAGTAGCAGAAAAACCAACCCAAATGAACTATGAGGGAAGCAGTTTCTCGGGAGCTCACAGTTAGAGGATCAGTCCGTAATGGCAGCAGGGCAGGTGTGGTTGTAGTGGCAGCAGCAAAGCCCGTGGCACACCACTTCACGGAATGGTGGACCAGGAATAGCGAGGGACCGGGACTATAGGTGCAGCCTAAAAACCCCCAAAGGCTGCCCCCAGTGAACCACTTCTGCCAAGTTAGACCCGTCTCACCCCGCTTCATAACCTCCCAGGACAGCACCCCCAGCTGAGGACTGAGCATCAAAGCACCTTTGGGAGACGCTGCATGCTCAAACCATGATGAGCCCTCACTCTGAACGGGTAACGGCCGGTGTCGAGATGGATCGACCAACCCTCCCCTCTCTGCGCCCATGCAGGCTGGAGCACAAAGGAATCCTGGGAGCTTTTTTTGATTCCATGGGAAAGACATCAGCAGCTCCAGGGCTGGAGCTAGCCCACTGAGTCCTGCCTGCTATGAGCAGCTCAGGGCCCTTACTGTAACAACCATGGCCATTGCTGGGACCAGGGGCCACACCTACCCCGTGCCAGTGACAATCAGGAGCTGAGGCGGGTATAGGGCATGCTTTAGTCTGCAAGAGTTTTTGGCCACCCCAGGAGGGAGGTGCAGCAACTCCACCTCAAGGATGAGTAAACAGAGGTTTGGGGAGGGTGCGCCAGGCTCTCAGATCAGATCCAGGTCTGTCTCTGCCAGCTGGCAGGGCACCAAGCAAGCTACTCACCTCTCTGAGCTCATCGTCTCAGCGGCAATGCGAAGACGGAAAAACCTCGGCAGGGTTCACGTGAGGATAAGTGGGGTTGACATGAAATGATATGATATGGCGGGCATGACTTGATAATAATATGACGTAACATAAAAGTACCCTATAATATCAATGTTATATAACATACATGATATAACCCCCGCCATTAGAGCATAACAGATTAAAATAGACTATAACCCCCCCATCCCTCCAGAATAGAAATTGCACAAAGCCAGAGCTTTCTCAGCACTGGTACAGTAGGACTTGGCAAACGGCAGACACTCACACAAGATGCACTGAATGAAGAGGGGGATGAGCCGCTGCAAAGGCGTTGGTACGCAGTAGGTGCTAACACATACCAGCTGTCGCCGTGATGAAAAGCAAACCCACTCCTACCAGCACCAGCAAGATCCACCCACAGCTGCGGTCTGGACCTGGCAGGGAGAGGGTAGGGGTGGAAACAGGTAGCGAGGTTCTCGATGTTGACATTGCCTGGCATGAAGACACAACTGTCGGTGCCAGAGACAGACAGCTGTCGGCACCGCCGGGCAGCTCCCTGGCTTGCCTGAGACCCTTTCACCACAAGCTCGGTGCTCAGTCACCTCGGTTTAGTCGTGAAGATGGTAAAGTATGGAGCCCAACTTGTGAAGTCGCATTGACAATCGACCCCAGATTGCTGGCTGGTGACACCAGGGAGGGTGTCTGAGAGCAAGTCAGTCGACCCAGCAAGTATGTTTGAACGCTCTGCTCGTGCCACTGCAGAGCCAGGAATAGGGCTGGGGGCCACTGTGAACGATGCTTCCCTTCCTCTGCTCGGTGCCTGACCTCCGTGCAAGGAAACTGAGCCAACTTCCCACAAGGAGGCGACAAGTCGTGCCACACCAGCTGGGGACTTTCCTGCTTCTTGCTCCTTCCCACCCCTCGGCTCCCCACCTCAAGGATATGCAGGCATTAGGTCTGTAGGATGTAGGGCAAGGCTAAGATCCCCAGTTACCGGGTTAACATGAATGGAAACAGAGCCCGGCCCTGCCTCCGCCCCAGCACACCAGTTCCTGGTCCGTCTTGTGCTTCTGGAACGGGGCAGCTGACCTGGGGTGATTTACAAAACACAGAGATTTATTGCTCACGGTGCTGGAGGCTGGGATGCCCAATATCAAGAGGAGAGTGTCGGATGAGGGCCTGCGTGCTGCGTGCTCCCGTGGAGAAAGGCAGAAGGGCAAGGGAGTGTGCGCATGCGTGCGAAAGAGGGTCGGGGGCTGAGCTCATCCTGGTAAGGAACCGCGCTCAGGGTCTCTGACCCATTGCACTGATAACAGCACTGATCCCTTCACAAGGCAGAGAGCTCTGGAGCTCATCCTTTCTGAAAGGTCCCACCCCTCTCCACCGGCACTTTGGGGCTTAAGTTTCCAACATATATAAACTTTGGGGGCCACATTGGAAACAGGGCTTCCGTTTAACCATGTTGGCTGGAAAGCAGATGACTGCTGAGCTTCAGCCTCCCACCCGCAGGGCTGAACTCCCAGCCTCCGAGGCCCAAAGTATCTGCAAAGACCCACAGGTGAGGGAATCCATGCGTGGGCTGCGCCTGGGCTGCAAGTGGAGCAGATAAAGAGATGCTAATCTTGGGAAACTGAGTCACCAAAGCTGTCCATCTGACAGCAAAGGAAGTGCCTGAGTCTGGGGGGTCCAGCTAGTGAGTGAGCAGGCAGAATAGGCAACCTGCACAGATGATGTCTAGCAAGTGGCAGGAACGGGGAGCAGGATTTGTTTGCAAGGGAGGGAGTGGGCACAGAGCTAGACTGGAGCAGAAGGGGCCTTAGCTTCCCTGGAAAAGTCGATTTGGTGGAAATCTGGGTCTGAAATGAAATGAGTCTTTGGAGACAGAGTTTCATATTGTGTCAGAGGCTTTGTCTTCATTTAGGGCAAAGGGATTGCATTTCACGTGGCTTCTCCCTTCGTCCCATCACATTTATTTTAAATTTATTCACTTATGAGTCTTGCAACAAGAAGTTGAAATGAGTAAATGGACTTCTTTTTTCTTTTTTCCCTGAGAGACATTAATTTCGGAGTGAGATTTATTCTGCCCGCTGCTCCTCTTATGGTTACTGATGAGCTGGGAAGCACCCACGCGGGGCTGAACCAGGCAGGGGAGGCTGAGGCTCGCCTTAGAGCAGGAAGGCGGGTGTTCCCAGCAAATGCGGGGGCCAGGCTTGTGGTGGGGGAGGAAGGGAAGTGTCCCATTTGGAGGATTGAGATGAGATGCTAGAGCAAAGTCATAGTGCAACAGGTACCTTCTCCCAGCGCCTCGCACCTGGCCTGACACAGGTGTTATGGGTTGAGTTGTTGAAGTCCTAACCACAGCTCCTGTGAACGTGACCTTAATTGGAAATGGGGTCTTTGCAAATGTAATCAAATTAACACAATCATCAGAGCAGGCCTCAGTCCAACGTGACTGCATATTAATAAGACAGAGAAATCTAGACAAAGATGCACAGGGAGAAGCCATGGGATGACAGGGGTACGGATTAGAGTGGTGCGGCTGTGAGCCAAGGAACACCAAGTGTACTCATCCACTTTCCGTTGCTATAACAAAGTACTTGAAGCTAGGTATGCCTACATAACAGGGGTTTATTTAGCTCACAGTTTTGGAGGTTGAGAGTCCAAGATCAGGTGGCCTCATCTGTTCAGCCCCCTTGGTTTTTGTCACAGTGTGATGGGCAAATCATGGTGCAAGTGCTTGCAGAAGGGGGCAGGGGCAGGGGCAGGGGAGGCTTGCTCTATAATAACCCTTTCTCATGAGAACTAACTCATGCCGGAGACCAGCATTAATCTTTCCAGGGGGCATCCCCCAGTGATCTGCTCACCTTCCACTAAGCCCCACCTCTTAAAGGTCCCACCACCTCACAGTATTACCATACCAAGGACTAAACTTCTAACCCCCGAACCTTCGGGGAACACTCTCAAACCACATCCAACCAGCACCAAGCCACTCCAGGGATTGACAGTCACTGTCAGAAGCTAGGAAGAGGCAAGGAAGGACTCCACCCACAGATGCAGATGCCCCATGGCCCTGGGCACCTGGATCTTGGACTCTGACCTCCAAGATTGGGAGAGAATGAATTTCTTGTTTGTTGTTACCTGTTTGTTTGGTGAGATGAGACATCTCTGTGTAGCTCAGGCTGGTCCTTCTCCTTCAGACTCCTAAGGGCTGGGATTACAGGCATGTGCCAGCACACCTGGCAATTTATGGCACTTTGTTACAGCTGCCTAGGAAACTACTATGGCCATGGGTTCAAGTCCCTAGTACTGGAGAAAGAAAAAGAAGGAGGAGGAGGAGGAGAAGGAAGAAAAGGAGGAGAAGAAGGAGGAGGAGAAGAAGAAGAAGAAGAAGAAGAAGAAGAAGAAGAAGAAGAAGAAGAAGGAGGAGGAGGAGGAGGAGGAGGAGGAGGAGGAGGAAAAGACGAAGGAGGAGGAAGAGGAGGAGAAGATAAAGAAGAAGGAGGAGGAGGAGGAGGAAAAGACAGAGGAGGAAGAGGAGGAGAAGACAAAGAATAAGAAGGAGGAGGAGGAGGAGGAAAAGAAGGAGGAGGAGGAGGAGAAGATGAAGAAGGAGGAGGAGGAGGAGGAGGAAAAGATGAAGGAGGAGGAGGAGGAGAAGATGAAGATGAAGAAGAAGAAGGAGGAGGAGAAGGAGGAGGAGGAGGAAAAGACAAAGAAGGAGGAGGAGGAGAAGACGAAGAAGACGAAGAAGAAGAAGATGAAGAAGAAGGAGGAGGAGGAGGAGAGGAGGAAGAAGAAGAAGGCGGCAAAGGAGAAGTAGAAGAAATGATTCTTTGGCTTATGTGGAAAAACACAAGGAAATGTGATGTCCTCTGGCACTGGCTTTCTCTTCCCCTGAAAGCTGGGCTCCTGGGGTCTGGGTGTGCTGGGCAGCCCTGCCTAGATGTTTCCAGAACAGCAGATCCTAACACACCCTTCCAGGGCCCAAGGAGCAGGTGCTGCTTCAGCAGAGCAAGTGGCCAGCCTGGGTTCTTTTGCCCTACTGAGTGGGTGAGTAACCTCACTGCTCGCACAGACAGCTGAGTCACTTCCGGGCTAGGTGGGTGCAGATTCCCCATCTGAAGGAGGAGAGAATGTCTTCAGGCACAGCCCCACGCTATGTCTATAATCTGAGTGAGCCCCATGCTCGGCACTTCTCCCACCTTCATGTCTTCCTGCCACCAGGTAGCCGTGCCAAGAACCCTCGCTATTCCACACTTCTGCCCACACTGGCTCCCTGCTGGAGCCCCTTCATTTTCTCCCCAGACCCCAATTGTGCACCTCCACCTACTCTGCGAATGTGTGATTCTTAGCACCTGGCTTTTCCTGCCCTCATGAAATCATCATGATTGTCAAGACTGATGTTCAGGGTCTTTATTCTAGGCCAGCTGCTTCTAGATGATCACACTTAAGCCTCTCCACGAACCCATTAGTCAAGGTCCACATTTCAGATGAGAAACAGGCTGAAAGGCAGTGAGTACCGGAATTTGCCCCATGGTACAGAGCTAGCAAGGGGTTGAACCAGGATTGAAACCCAGCAAAGACGCGGGACCTGAGCAATTCATCAGATGCCCCTACATGAATTGCCTTAAACATCACTTCCCAGCCAGCGCAGTGGCGCACGCCTGTAATCCCAGCAGCTCAGGAGGCAGAGGCAGGAGGATCACAAGTTCGAGCCCAGAGGCAGTCTGGGTAACTTAGCGAGATCCTGTCTCAAAAAGTAAAAAAAATGGGCTGGGGGTGCAGCTCAGTGGTCCAGCACTTGCAGAGCATGCAAGCCTGAGGCCCTGGGTTCAACCCCAAGTACCGCAAAAAAAAAAAGAAAAATAAGAAAAATCACTTCCCTGGGGGGCTGTGTCATCTGCCCTTCCTGTACATAGCGAATGGTGGTTGTCCCTTCCCCTGAGCTCCTGGGCACCTTGGGTGGACCTCTCTGCTATGCCCTTTGGAAGTATATTAGTTCCTTTCACATAGCTATGCCCTAAACACTCCAGAGAACAACTTAAATGAAGAAAGATTTATTTTGGCTCATGGTTTTGGAGGTGTCAGTCCATCGGGGCCGTGAGGGCAGAGCAGAGCAGCTCACATCCTGGAGGCCAGGAAGCAGAGAAAGAGAATACAGGAAGAGGCCAGGGCAAGGTATAACCCCCAAGGACACACCCCCAGGACCTACTTCCTCCAACCTTTCAACATTTCCCAATAATACCACCATATACTGAATTCATCAAGATTTAATCATTTATTAGGTCAGACCCCTCATGATCTAATTATCTTTGGAAACTCTCCCAAAGAGATCTGCCTTATTAATCCCCTATGGGTCTCTCTATCCAATCAAATTAAAAATTAAGATTAACTATCACAGGTTGTTAATTGTTAAGTAGGCTGTGAGTTCCTCACGGGCAAGGATTGTGCCCGATTCATCACTGTGCCCCTGAGTGTGCCATGTTGTTGGGGCTCACACTTCACAGAGGGCAGTGAATCCTCTCATGGTCATTGCCCCTGGGCTGGTACACATTAGATAGGGAAGTCCAGGCTGGAGCTGGAGTCACATCCAGTCCTCAGTGAGAGTTCCAGGGATGGCAGAAAACCATGTCCACCAGCTCAGGAGACAGGAAGTTATAGGCACTGCCAGGCACGGTGGTACACACCTGTAAACACAGCAGCTCAGGAGGCGGAAGCAGGAGGATCACAAGTTTGAGACCAGAGGCAGTCTGTGAAACTTAGCGAGAGTCTGTCTCAAAAAGTCAAAGAAAAAACAGGCTGAGGATGCTGCTCAGTGGTCCAGCACTTGCAAACCATGCAAGGGCGAGGCCCTGGGTTCAATCCCTAGTACTGAAAAAGAAAAAAAAAAAAAAAAAGGAAGTTATAGGTATAAACAAGTGAGCCCTCGGCCTGGCTGGATTCAGGGCTTCAACAATGTCTCTCAGTTCTGTATCCTCCTTCCACTCACAGACAAAAGACTCTTTCCAAGAAGGCTCAGGGTTTGTCCCTCCTAGATCAATCCATGGGCTGGGATTTAGCTCAGTTGGTAGAGCGCCGCGCTGCAGTCTCTGAGGTCCTGAGTTCAATTCCCAGCACCGCAAAAATGGGAGAAGGACGTGGCAACCTACTCCCAAGGCAATCCCGAAATAGTCAGCCATTGAAAACCCTATGAGGGTCGCTTTGCGTCGGACACGACTCGACAGCACCTAACAACAATAAGATCAATCCATAGAAAAGAACAGTTCCTATCAAAATCCCAGACCTGCCTCTCACAGGCCAGGCTGGGCCAACTGAGAACAGTGGCCAAAATCAATGACCGGGGAGTAGCGCCTTGATTGGCTCAGCCTAGATCACATGTCCACCAGGGGGTGGAGCCAGGCCCACCCAAACTCCAGAGCCTGAAAAGTCATGAGTCTTGAACCTGAGTCCTCATCTCAAACTTGGGGCTGTGCTTTCAGTCCCTCAATCTTGCAGTGGCCAAAGAAGGCAGCCTCTGGGGCAGAGCTCTGAGTTCTAAATCAAAGCCGTGGCTCTGCCTCGGGGAGAAGGGGCTGGGCTGGGCTGGGTGTGGTCACACTTGGGTCTCTATCTGCTCTCGCCTGTGTGCAACCTGCAGTGTGAGCATCGCTTCAGCAGAGGAACCAAGAGACAGGAGGCTGAGTGTTTCCACCCGGCCCTCTTGGCCTCTCACTGTCCAGATGAGGAGCTTCATCCAGATGAGACAGGAGACAGGTGCATGTATGTTTGTTCCATTGCGCAGGAGCGGCACGAGGGAATCTGGGCTGGCTCAATTCAGGTAAAAACTGCCTCACATGCTCTCTCAGTTAAAGATAAGAGACAACTGCTTTAAAGCTACTAAAATCCTAGATGATGTTAATAAAATAAAATGTTGAGAGCTGGGTGCGGTAGAGCACTCCTGCAGTCCCAGCGGCTAGGGAGGAGAGGCAGGAGGATCGCAATTTGAGACCGGAGGCAGGCTGCATAACTTAACGAGACCCTGTCTCAAAAAGTAAAAAAAATAGGCTTGAGGGTGCAACTCAATGGTCCAGCACTTGCAGAGCATGCAAGCGCGAGGCCCTGGGTTCAACCTCCAGTACCGCAAAAATAAAATAAAATAAAATAAAATAAAATAATAAATAAATAAAATGTTGAGACCAGGGTGTAATAGTTTTCTTCTACTGAGTTCTAATCAGATCATACAGTGGATTTTTTTTTTTTTTTTCAAATTCAGATTTGACAGTCTAGGGAAGATACTGACAAATGATGTCTAGAAATAAGATAAAGAGGACGTTAAAGGGTCACACATCACATGTCAGGAGCTAGAGACACATCAGTTGAGGAGGGGGACATGACAGTGACCTTCACATGGTATTTGAAGGACTTGTTTTTCTAGGAGGTGGGGCTGTCTGGTCTCTGAGTTCCCAGTGGGCAAAACTTTCTGCAATGGACAATATGCCTGGACAGTGGACTTGTTTGTCACAGGCAGGAAAGTTCCAGGCCCTGTGACTGAATGACAATGAGACAGATGATCACAGGGGTGGAGAGGGCTTAGTCAGGTCAGGTGCACCTACAGGGCCAGGTGGCATCTGACCAGGAGGCCGAAGAGTGGGGATGCAAATGGGCCTCATCTCCTGCGCCAACCCTCACTTTGTCAAGGGCAAATTGAATGTCAGAGTTTTTAAAGGAATGGGTTTAGAGTTTAAGCCCAGCGAGAAAGAGCTCCACCATTGATTGATGATGTCTGTGATGGGCACAGTGATCAAGGAGTGGCGCATGCATCTTAGGTTTCTAAGTCTTGCTGTAGAAGTGACACTGAAGGTTGGACTCTACATCCTATAAGGGCTTTGAAGGCATTTTGTTGCACACCCTACAGAGCAAATGCAGTGTGAACTAACAGTTTGAGAGGCAGATTGTTGTTGTTGCTGTTAGGTGCCGTCGAGTCGGTATCCGACTCATAGTGACCCTAGGTACAACAGGGGAAACACTATTGTCAGTGCTTCTCTGCTGTTCATAATGTTTTCAATGGTGGATTGATTTTTGGGAGTGGGTTGCCAGGTCCTTCTCTCAAGCCTACAGTATCTGGTGTTCCCAGGCAGTCTCCCATCCAAGGACTAACCAGGCCTGACCTTGCTTAGCTTCTGAGATCTGATGGGATCGGATGCCACAGGGCTACAGCGGCAGGCCAGAGGCAGATTAGATAACCAATACTCAGGGCGGTTCCTGTTGCCCTGGGGTCCCAGAGCCAGGCCGGCAAGACTGGATGAGAGTCCTCCCTCTGACCAGTCCCAGATCACAGATGCATCCCAGATTCTGGAACTTCAAGCAGTAGGCGGGACCTAGAAAAGCCCCTGTAGTCTAAAGATGCCCAGTCATAGCACCAGGTATTGGAGCTGGGTAGGCCTGAGATTATGTTCTGACAGCACCATTTGTGTGCAATTTCTCATTGGCCAAGCTGCTACACCTCTCTGAGCCCTATTTCTTCAACTCAGAAACAATAGTATAACAAAATAAGCCAGGCACAATGGTGCATACCTATAATCCCAGTGACTCAGGAGGCTGAGGCAGGAGGATCATCAGTGCAAGGCCAGAGGCAGCCTGCACAACCTAGCCAGAGCCTCTCTTAAAATAACAAACTAAAAAACAGACTAGGGGAGGCTTAGTGGTAGGGCACTTGCCTAGAATGTGTGAGGCCGTGGGTTCACCCCCACCCCCTGTATTGAAGAAGAAAAAAAATAAAGACAAATAATGCAGCTGTACCACTGTGGCATCGATCCCATCAGATCTCGGAAGCTAAACAGGGTCAGGCCTGGTAGTCCTTGGATGGGAGACCACCTAGGAACACCAGGTGCTGCAGGCTTGAGAGGACTGGCAACCCACTCCCAAAAAACAATCAGCCACTAAAAACCCTATGAATAGCAGAGAATCACTGACAATACTGTTTCACCGGTTGTAAGCAGGGTTGCTACGAGTCAGACACTGACTCTATGGCACCCAACAACAACAACAACAGTAACGCCTACAAAAAGGTACTTGAGGCCAAGGTGAAGCAATAGGATTTAACTTACCCTCTTGCCTGGAACAACCAAAATAAGACAAACAAAAACCCAATAAAACCAAACCAAATAATAATAAAAAAACAGACAAAATGTATAAAATGATAGTCTACTGGGCCAACGTTGGAGAGGGAAGGAACAAGCTCCCTGGGAGACAAGGAACACATGACGTGGCTCCTCAGCCTCCCAGATGACTGCCTGAAAAGTTTCCAGATGTTGGGTAAGGCTAGGATTTCTTGGCACCATTCATTGAGGAACAAATGAATAAACTGACTTTAGTCAAAATGAAAAACTCCTACTCTTTGGACGACACTGTTAAGAGAATGGAAAGTAAGACAAATGCTGAGAGAGAATATTTACAAATCACCTATCTTCCCAAGAACTTATATCTGGAATATATAAAGGGCTCTCAAAATTTAATCATAAAAAGAAAACAAACAACCTAATTGAAAATGAGTGACAGGTTTGAACAGACATCTCACCAAAGGTATATGGTTGGCAAATAAACACACAAAGACATGCTCAGTAGTCTAGGGCATTTGAGACATGCCAAGGAGAAGCACAAGAAGAAACCAACACGCTTCCTGGAGTGGCTACAAATGGAAACTAGACCATTTCAAGCACAGGGGATGGAGAAGAGCAACCGGCAAGCTCACGGCGGCTGGTGGCAATGCAGCACGGCCCCAGTATTTCAGAAGACAGTTTCGTGGTTCTTAAATATGCGTTTACCGTATGATCTCTCCACGCCCAGGCAATTACCCACAAGAAAAGAAGGCAAGTGTCCATACAGAGACACTCGCAACAGTGTGCACAGCAGCTGTATTCATGATTGTCAAAACCTGGAAAGGATCCAATGTGCATCAACAGGTGAGTGGAGAAAAAAAAGAATAAGGAATCACCACCAGGTGGAAGATTGTTGTTGTTAGGTGCCATTGAGTTGGTATCTGACTCATAGAGACCCCACGTACAACAGGTGAAACACTTTATCAGTGCTTCTCTGCTATTCATAGGGTTTCAATGGTGGATTGATTTTTGGGAGTGGGTTGCCAGATCCGTCTCCCAAGCCTATAGCACCTGGTGTTCGCAAGTGGTCTCCCATCCAAGTACTAACCAAGCCCAACCCTGTTTAGCTTCCGAGATCTGACGGGGTTGGACACCACAGTGCTACTGTGGGGCACACACCTCCCGGTCCGGCCTGGAGGTTCGGACAGGCTGCGCCGCCGCGCACACAGATACTAAACACAATTCACTTGGGACCCTCAGGTGAGAGGTTCAGACTCCTGCGGCCCTCGGGACCCCAGCAGAGATGGGAGAAAGGAAAAGCCTCAGGCGCTTTTGCCTTCCAGGGGCAAACACCTGTGTTGGTCATCTCGGTGGTCACGAGGAGACAGCTGTTGCTTCGTCGGTGATCAGACGGAGAGCAGTTTCTTTTCCTTGTTGAGGATTGCAATAGGAGAGCATTCTCTCCTCATCAAAGGTCCAGGGGAGAGCATCGGGAGAGGCATTTCCTCATCAGTGGTCTGGGCAGGAACAGGTGAGAAGGCGCAGAAAGGGTGCCAAAAAGGGGCCTAAAAGGCCTAAAAAGCTGTGCCAAAAGGGTCGAGCTGCCGCAGTGCAGCTCTTTATGTAGCTCACCCATGGAATGGCCTGAGCCAATCAGCTTTCAGTCCAATTGTCCAATCAGGAAGGGTTTTGTACAAACGTGCAACCAAGTTACTTTCATTTTCGCTAGATTTCTGACTTACAAACCAGATATTCAAACGCCATTTTCCCAGTTTGGGAGTTTTTGCCAATTTCCTCCCAATTTTTCCCTACAGCTACGGCTGCAGGCAGATGGAAGACTGGCCACCAATAAAAAGAATGAAACACTGGTACATGATACAATGCAGTTGAATCTCAAAATGATTATGTCGAGTGAATAAGCCACACGAATGACAGTCCATCCATTTTGTATGACTGTGTGCAGATAAAACTCCAGAGGATACAAACTAGATATTTGTGAGGATGGAAAGCTCTGTCGCTGCTGGGCTGGGGACAGAGGGATGGAGGAAGAGAGGTGTGACGATGGGGTGTGGGGGACCATGGGGATTGCCCTGTGTCTTCATTATCCTGGTGATGCTCCCGGTTTTATCAAAACCCATCAGATGCACCAATTTAAAGATGTGCAGTTTCTGGAGTGTAGATTATGTTTCAATAAAACTATTAGAGATTGGGGGAAAAATCAGAGTTGACTGCAGTTATTAAGTGATGTAATACACGGGGTGGCCACTCAGCTCTGGGTGTTGGGTGGGACTTTGACTACAAAGGAAGGGCGTGGAGTCTGCCCAGGAAGCAGAGGAGGCTGTGGAGAGGATGGGGAGGGACTCTGGAGCTGCAGGGCTTGGCGAGCAGGTTGGCCAGGGCCTGGCTCTTGTGGCAAAGTCCCTGGGGTGATGCCACCTGCTCCCCCTCTCTAGGGGAAGCTGCTGAGCCTGAGGTCTCTCCCTCATCTCACTGGAAAGATTGAATCTCCTGGAAAGGCTGCTGATGACTCGTGTGTCTGTCCTCAGTGGCCAGCTGCAGGGCAGGTCCTGGGGACACCTCCAGGCGCTCCTCAGAGGGTGGGCATCCCAGAGTGCAGATGGGGAGGCGGGAGGCTGGGAGCAAGAGCTGCAGATCCTGATCCTTTAGGAGGTGGGTCGTAGTGGGAGGAAGTGAGGGCTCTGGGTGCGTGCCCTTAAAGGGGCTGTGGGGACTCAAGTCCAGCCCTGTCTCTCTCCTTAGCTTCCTGGCTACTGCAAGGTGGCTGCCTCCTCCGCACGCTTACACCACCGGGATGTTCTGCAGCCCGGCCAGCCACGGGCGGAACCTCAGGAACCATGAGGCAAAATAAGCCCCTCCTCCTGAGTTGTCTGTCAGTGATGGGGAGCCGACTAATACACAGGGAGTGAGTAGAAGATCTTGGGCTGGACAGAGGCCCAGAATCCTGCCTCTTAGCCTGGAATAACCTGTTTCATTGTCTCAGTCACAGGTCCTGCCCAACCTTCTGGACCAGCGGGCGCCATTGTTAGGCAACAAGCATGATGCAGAGCAAATGGTACCACCCCAGGGGCTGCCAACCCTGAACACTTATGTTCTTGCTGCTGGGCTGCAGCTGGGCTGCATTTGGCTGAGCCAGGCCGGCCCAGCTGGGCTGCCTGGCCTCAGGCTGAAGCTGGGCTCAGGTCTCACCCTGTAGGGCCATCGTGGGCAGTTCCCACTCCGTGCACCTTCCACTGTTAGGTCCCAAGAAGGCCAAGGAAGCAAGCCAGTGACACCACCACTTGGTGGCTGGCTGGCTGGCTTTCTGCTGGCCAGGGCACAGCCTGCAGCCAAGCTCCTCCTCATTGGAACAGGGAACCATGGGCCACCGATGGGAGAGAGGGAGATTTGTCTGCTGATCTCAGCCTTGTCTCCTCCTCCAGGCAGAACCTGCACTGAAGCACCTGAGGCTTAGGGAGACATAGCCTGTGGGCCAGGACAGGGCCTATGAATCCTAAAGAAAACAGTCAGGGAGCAGGCAGGGACCAGGGAGCAGGCAGGGACCGGTGAGCAGGGGACGCACATTTTCTTTTTCATGAGGGATCATCATAAAAACAAAGGGCCTGGAGCTGCCACTGGAGATCCTGAGGCTTGGACTCTACGGCTCTGTCCCTAGGGGCTGACTGTCCCTTTTGTCCTCTCTCTGCAGCAGCCCCTCCACTTCTGAACCCAGGACCACAGAGGCTCATTCCACCTGCGTCTGTTATCGATATCCAATTAAATCTCACTGGGTAAGATGGGAAAAGAGAGAGGAAGAAAATGCAGCCAAAATAATAAATAGGGTCTAGCTGCTATTGATCCCCCTGACCACAAGCCAGGGTCCCGGGAAAACCTCCCTTTGCAGGAATTAACCCATGTGGGCTGCAGGAATCATTGGCGCGCTGGGTGGTATGGTGTCTGCACCGGAGACCCTGCCCCAAAATATCACAGGCCACCAACTCCACCATCACCACTGGTGGTGTGCGCTGTCACCCTTGGGAGTTAGAATATGGAATTGTGACACCACTCCTAGGTGGGGGTGCTTGTCCTGTTGAAGTAAGGGGCACCCGTTGCCATGTGCAGTTTCTCCACATCCACATGTTCAGTGCTCACTGGGAAAACCCACCAGATAAATGTTGCATCCTTGCTACGTGTCTGGCAACTTGATGAGCGTTGGGATCCCACAGCGAGCAAGACAGAGCCCACCTACACTCTGAGGTCACTCTGTCTACCGCAACATCCAGGCATCGAGAAAGCCAGTGAAGCACTTCCGGGTGAGATGGCAGATTCGAAGCAGCCTCCGTGTGACGCGGTGAAGCAAAGGAGTCAGGAGAGGAGGGAAGAGACTCTGTCCCAAGGAGAGGAAGGCTAGATGTGCACAGAAACCACAAGGTGATGGGACAGCCTTGAAGTGCAAAAACAGAGGGGCCACACAGTGGAGAAAGAGCGGGTTGGGTGTGACTTCAGCCCTGGCTCCCTGGCTGGAGAGGAGGAGCCAAAACTGCATCTGAAAGGCAAGCCTAAAACAGCCCCTTCCCCCGCCCCCTCCCCTAAGAGGCTGGAAGCCCCACAGGACAGGGCTCCAGTGCTTGAAGTCCTTGGATCCATTTGGGGTATTTGGTGGGACAGAGGATCTTCCTGACTGAAGGGTCAGGATGGGAGAACAGATCCATTTTGCCATGCTCTCCATCCCAGAGGGCTGTGTCCCAGCACCATCTTGAGAGGGAACCTGTTGTCTGAGGCTGAGCTACTCCAGGCACCTGGAAACAGGGAACAATGATGGGCCAGGGAGCCTGGGGGCACCCTGCCACAACCCCAGAGCGGGATGCTGTGCAGCAGAAGGTTACAGAGAGGGGGAAAGGGGCGCATCCACACACCCAGAGAGATGTTCAGGCAGCAGGAGGCTTGGGCAAGGTGGACAGCAGCCCCAGCCCCTGGGGAGGAAGACACTCCCATCTTCTGAGGGAAGGCAGAGACTGGCAAGCTGAGATCTGCCATGCAGCTCACAGCCCGTCCAACTTAGAGCCCTGAAGCTCAGGGACAGCAGGGTACTTGATCTCTGCAGCCTCCTCCAGCCCTTGGCGAGTTCAAGGTTGAACAGATAATGAAAACCCTGGGACAAGTCATTCAATACAGATCTCAGTGCCTTGCTTGCTTCCCCCATTCCCCAATGTACCATGATGAGATCTCTTGGTTAGACACCGACCAACCCCGAGGGTACAAACTGGGGAGACTCAGGCACGTGTGAGAACCTGCCCAACCCACAAATAGCAAGGCGAAGTGTGGCCAGCAGAGGATTCAGCTATACAAGAAGAGAGGTTCCTGTAGTGAAGGCAGGACCACCAGACATCTGCTCTTGACAGGTCCAAGCTCAGTGCCTACATAACTGGTAGAAAAGAGACTCAAACTGCACCGGGCCTGGGGGTAATCCCAGTGGCTCAGAAAACGGAGGCAGGAGGATCGCAAGTTCGAGACCAGAGGCAGTCTCCATAACTAAGCGAGACCCTGTCTCAAAAAGTTTAAAAAAAAAAGGGGGGGGGGCTGGGAGTGCAGCTCAGTGGTCCAGCACTTACAAAGCACACAAGTGTGAGGCCCTGGGTTCAACCTCCAGTACTGAAAAAAAAAAAAAAAAAGAGAGAGAGAGAGAGAGAAAAGAGAGAGAGACTCAGACTGACCACTACCGCCACCTCCACCTCCACCTGGCAGACACAGAAAGAAGCCATTCAAGAACTTTGTCATTCTCCCCTGCCCCCTTTTCATTGTGCTGAGTATTGAACCCAGAGTTTTGCCCTGGGCAGGTGCTCAGCCACTGTGCTGTAGCCTTAGCCCTTATTTTAATTCAGATACAGTGTCTCATGTCTATAGTCATACCACCCTGGTATCTGTTCCCCATCTGACCTCACAGGCTAAGCAGGGTTGGTTAGGCCTTGGATGAGAGGCCATCTGGGAAGACTAGGTGCTGTAGGCTTGGGAGAAGGACATGACAGCCCACTCCTGAAACACCAGCCATCAAAAACCCTGTGCATAACAGAGAAGCACTGACAATAGTGCTGAGCATGGTATAGTGTCCAGTAAGTAGTGTTTTGTTCTGTTGTACACAGGGTCGCTGTAAGTCAGACTCAATACTGGACTCCATGGCACCTAACAATAACAGGGTTTCACTAAGTCACATAGGCTGCCTCTGCCCTTGGACTCATGACCCTTCTGCCTTACCCTCTTGAGCTGCTGTGATTGCAGGTGTACACCACAGTGCCTGGCTCTTATTATTATTATTAGAGTTTTTTTCCTTTTTTCTTCCTGTTTCATTTTACTTTTCTCATTTCACTTGTTTGTAATGTAACTTTAATTTTTTTCTTTTTCAGTTTTGTTTTTCATCTTTTGCCACCTTTGGATTTCATTTTTTTCTATTTACGACCCTTTTGGTATCAGTTTAACTTTATTTCTTAAATAAAGAAATTTCTTAGGTTTTTTTGTTTTTTATTCTCCTGATGTTTATCTAATTTTGTTTACACATTTTTTCTTTATTTTACAATAAGATTTTTTTTTTTAATCTTTTCTGCTTTTCCTTCCATCTTCCTAATATTTTTCTCCTTTCTTCTTTCATTTCCTTTCTTTTACTTAACCTCTGCTTCTTCTTTCTTGTTCTCTTTTTCCTGCTCCCTCCTTTTATTTCTAATAATTAGTATTTTTACTTTCATACTACATAACTTGTGGGCTGGGATTTAGCTCAGTGGGTAGAGCGCTGCGCTGCAGTCTCTGAGGTCCCGAGTTCAATTCCCAGCACTGAAAAAATGGGAGAAGGACGTGGCAACCCACTCCCAAGGCAATCCTGAAACAGTCAGCCATTGAAAACCCTATGAGGGTCGCTATGAGTCGGATACCGACTCGACAGCACCTAACAACAACAACATAACTTGTAACACCATAGCTTGCTATACTATTGTTGCCATTTTCTGTTGTGCAGTCATTGGTGGTGTAATAGTTCGTTTTAATTGAATTTAAATGTATTTCTACATCTGTTTGGGTTGGATATTGTGTTGGTAACAATGGCTTGAATTCTCCTCTCAGAGTGGTACTGGGGATTGAGCTTCAAGAGGAAGCTGCTCATTAAGAAGATTCCCAAATAAAACTGGAAGAGATATCCATCCCGACAGATGCAGATCACAAAACAGAAACAAGAAATATGAAAAAGCAAAGCATCATAGCTCCTCCAAATGACCATAATTCTTCAACTACTGAATGCAAGTACTGATTTAGTTGAAATGTCAGACAAAAAATTTAGAAGTCTATTTGTAAAACTGATCAATGACCTAAAAGAGGTTATAAACAAGCAGATGAATGAAGTAAGGAAACCACCTTAGCACCCAGACCAGAAAATCACCAATATAGAAGACAAAGTCAGTAAAACAGATGAGAAATACAGCAAGGAAATTAAAGTTAGGGGAGGAGAAACCCACAAATGTTTGAAATGAAGAACTCAATAAATCAAATTTAAAAAATAGTAAAAATACTACACAAGGATGAGGAAATACTACACTAAGATATCTTAACTTCTAAGACTCTGAGACATTATTAACAGATCAAATCAAAGAATCCAGAGCGTAGAAGAAGGAGCTGAAATAAAAACTAAAGTCATAGAAAACCTATTCAATGACATCATAGTAGCAAATTTCTAAAATCTGGTGAAATAAGTAGACAATCAACCATAAAAGACATTTATAACCCCATAACAACCAAATAAGAACATTTCCAGGACACATAATGGATAAAATACCAAGACTACAAAACAAAGCACCATTAAAAGACCAACTCATTTACAAAGACAAACCCATGAGAATGACAACAAATCTCTCAGCACAAACCCTAAAATCCAGGAAAGCATGGAATGATATATTTCAAGCCCTGAAAAGAAATAACTGCCAACCAAGATTACTATATCCAGCAAGGTTATCATTTAAAATCAATGGAGAAATAAAGACCTTCTAAGACAAGCACACATGAAAGCAATTCATGACCCCCAAGCATGCACTGCAGAAGATACTTAAAGTAATCCTACACACATAAGAGGAAGAAAAGTATTGCAATCTTGAGAGTGAAAGAAAGAATAAACTTTATGAGAAGAATAGATTAACTAATAAGAACTAGGAAAGAATCAATCACGTCTAACTCAGAAAACCAGCAAACCTCCAATATGTATAAGGGAAAAAGAAAAGAACAAATAATATGTAACTCATCCAGAATATCACCCAACACAATTATAAGAATCAGCAAACCCCTCTGAATAATAAGCATAAATATACATGGTCCTAACTATCCAATTGAAAAACATAGATTAGCTAATTGGATTAAAAAGAAAGACCCAACAATTAGTTGTCTGCACAAAACATATCTCACTGGCAAGAACACATGTAGCCTGAAAGTGAACAGATGGAAAGTGGAAGCCAAAACAAACAAACAAACAAAAAAAAAAAAACACAAAAAATAGGAGCAGCCATCCTTATATCAACAAAGAAGCCTTCAAGCTAAAATTGATCAGAAGACATAAAGAAGATCACTACATATTAATACAGGGAACAACCCACCAATAAGACATAACAATTTTAAATATATATATATACCAAACATTGATGCACCCAATTTCATAAAATGAATACTACTACACATAAAGAGAGAGATAGATCCAGTGTAATAATAGTAGCCAACTTCAAAATCCTACTCTCATCAATAGGTGGGACATCCAGACAAAAAAATCCACAAAGAAACATCAGAGTTAAACAGCACAATAGATCAAATGGACTCGATAGATATCTACAGAAGATTCCATCCAAAAACTACAGGATACACATTCTTCTCAGCAGTCTATGGAACTTTCTCTAAAACGGTCACATTTTAGGCTATGTATCAAGTCTTAACAAATACAGAAATATTGAAATAATTTTTTGTATCTTATTACACCATAATGGAATAAAACTAGAACTCAACAGTGAGAAACTACAGAAACTATACAAATACATGGAGATTGAATACACTCTTCAGTGATCAGTGGGTCCTTGAAGAAATCATAGAGGAAATTTAAAAAATTCCTAGAATCAAATGAAAATGAAAACAGAACCTATCAGAACCTTTGGGATACTGCAAAGGCAGTTCTAAGAGTAATGTTTATAGCAAAAAGTGCCTTCATTAAGAAAATCAGAGAAGATTCAAATAAACAACTTAGTGATGCACCTCAAGGTATTAGAAAAAGAAAACAAGCAAAACTACAAATCAGCACATGGAAAGAAGTAACAAAGATCAGGGAAGAAGTTAATGAAATGAAGACAAAGAGAATGATACAAAGAATTGTTTCTTTGAAAAAATAAATAAGGTTGGCAAATACTTGCCAAAATAATCCAAAGAAAGAGAGAGAAGACTCAAATTGATAAAATCAGAGGTGAAAGGGGGGATATTACAAGAGATACCAATGAAATCCAGAAAATCATTATGGCATATTTGTAAACTTATATTCGAAAAAACTGGAAAATCTGGATGAAATGGATAAATTCCTAGACACATCCGAACTACAAAAATTAAATCAAGAGGATATAAACAACTTAAACAGATCTATAACAAGCAGCAAGATGGAAGCAGTCATAAAGATTCTTCCAACAAAGAAAAGCCCAGGACCACATGGATTCCCTGCTGAATTCTATAAGACATGTAAAGAAGAATTAACACCAATGCTCCACAAACTATTCCATAAAATAGAATTGGAAGGAACACTACCATATTCATTCTATGAAGCCAGGATTACCCTGATACCAAAACCAGATAAGGATATAACAACCAGAAAAGAAAAGCTCAGGCCAATTTTCCTTATGAACATAGATGCAAAAATTCTTAATAAAATACTTGCAAATGAACCTCAATAACATATTACAAAGAATCATACATTTTGGTCAAGTTGGTTTCATTCCAGGGATGCAAGGGTAGTTCAACATATGCAGGTCAATAAATGTAAGACAGCACATAAGTAGACTCAGAGACAGAAATCACATGATCTTCTTAATAGAATCAGCAAAAGCCTTTGACAAAGTTCAAACACCATTCATGGTAAAAGCCTTGAAGAAACTGGGAATATAAGAAACACGCCTCAACGTAATAAAAGCAATGATGTGAAAAACCTATAGCCAATGTGATACTAAATGGGGAAAAACTGACAGCATTTCCTCTAAAATCAGGAATGAAAAAAGAGTGTCCACTTTCTTTACTGTTATTCAATATAGTAAATGAACTCTTAGCCACAGCAATAAGGTAAGAAAAAGAAATCAAAAGGATCCAAGTAGGAAAGAAAGAATTCAAACTATCCCACTTGTAGATGATATGATCCTATACCTATAATAACCTAAAGACACCACCAGAAAAATTTCAGAGATGATAAACACTTTCAGCAAAGTAGCGAGATACAAAATCAACTACCAAAATCAGTAGCATTTCTATATACCAGTAACAACCAGGGTAAGAAGGAAATTAGGAAAACAATCCCATTCACAATAACTTCAAAAAGAATAAAATACCCTGGAATAAACTTAACCAAAGAAATAAAAGACTTCTACAATGAAAACTTTAAAACTCTGAAGAAAGAAATTGAAGAAGACCCTAGAAGGTAGTAAGAGCATCCATGCTCATGGAGCAAAAGAATCAATATTGTGAAAATAGTTATATTATTGAAAGCAATCTACAGATTCAATTTAATTGTCACCAAAGTTCCAATGACTTTCTTCACAGAAATAGAAAAAAAATCCTAAAATTTATATAGAAGCAAAAAAGACCATGAATCATCAGAGTTATCCTGAGCACAAAGACCAATACAGGAGACATAGCAATACTTGATTTCAAATCATACTACAGAGCCATAGTGACAAAAACAGCATGGTATGGGCACAAGACACAAATATATGAATGGAATAGAACAGAAGATCCAGAAATAAACCCATGCAACTTAGCTACTTGATGATCAACAAAGGTACCAAAAACATATGTTGGAGAAAAGATAGCCTCTTCAACCAATGGTGCTGGGAGAACTAGATATCCTCATGCAAAAGACTGAAACTTGATACCCCTCTCTCACCCTGTACAAAAATCAGTTCAAAATGAATCAAAGACCTTAATATAAGACCTGAACCTTTGAAATCGCTAGAGGAAAACATAGGAAAAACACTTCAAGACATAGGCATACACAAGGACTTTCTAAAAAGGACCTCAACAAATAGAAAGAAAGCAAAAATTGACAAATGGGATTACATGAAATTAATAAGCTTCTGCAGAGCAAAGGAGACAACAGAGTGAAGAGAGAGCCTGCAGAATGGGGAAAAAATCTTTGCTATCTATACATCAGACAGTGGAGTAATATCTAGAGTATACAAAGAGCCCCCAAAGGGTAATATCTAGAATATACAAAGAGAATATACAAAATTAAGCACCAACAAAGCAAATTTGCCGATTAAAAAATGGGCCAAGGAATTGAGCAGAGAGTTCTCCAAAGAAGATGTACAAATGACCAGTAAACAAATGAAAAAAAATGTTCAACATTCTAAGCCATCAGGGAAATGCAAATCAAAACCACACTGAGAGACCACCTCACCCCAGTCAGAATGGCTGGAACCAACAAAACAAACAACGGCAAATGCTGGAGAGGATGCGGGGAGAAATGATCCCTCATACGCTGCTGGTGGGAATGTAAATTATTGCAGTCACTATGGAAATTAGTATGGAGGTTCCTCAAAAAGCTAAAACTAGAACTATCATATGGCCCAGCTATACCTCCTCTCGGGTGAATGTCCAAAGCATTATAAGTCAACATACCACAGAGATACCTGTCCATCCATGTTCATTGCAGCACTATTCACAATAGCCAGGATATGGAATCAACCTAGGAGTCCATCAACAGATGACTGGGTAAAAAAAAAGTATGGTATATATACACCATGAAGTTTTATTCATCCATAAAAGGGGAAGAAATTATGGCATTTGTAGGAAAATGCATGGAACTAGAGATCCTCATTTTAAGTGAAATAAGCTGGATGCAGGAAGGCATCACATTTTTCCTCATATGGGGATGCTAGATTTCAATATATATTCAATACTCTAATATATGTGTCATGAAAGTAGAAGGGGGCCTATGTAGGGGGAGAAGAGGGACTAAAGAAGGAGAAAATAAGAAAGAGTAATAGGGGAAAAGAAGAGCAATATTGCCTGTTCTGCTCTCAAGGGCAAAATCAGAACTTATATATCACACAAAGAAGACATGCTAGCAGATGGAAGACCATGGATGGGGAAGAAAGAGACAGTGGGGGGGTCATGACAAGGCAGTGGTGAAGGTAGATAAGAGCAGTGTACAAAGACATACGTGCATGGAAATGTCATAATGAAACCCATTAAGTTGTGCACTAGCTAAAAATAATCACTAATAGAAAAGTTAAAATAAATAAGAAAGGCAACGAATACATTCTGCCCTCGATGCTACGCCAGGATGGGAAGGTTGTCATGGCAACACAGAGATGGGGCATCGGTCCTCAGAGAGCTTCCTGGAGGAGGAGACATCTAGCTGAGACCTCAGTATTGACTGGGTGTCAAAGGAAGAGGTGGTGGGGAGGGGAACTAGCAGAGGGGGGAGCTGTGGTTGCAGAGTGACAAGGCCCTCAGATGGCAAGGGCGGCCCAGGCTGTGGTCCCCAGCGGGAGTTCGAGCGTGTCAGCTCTCTTTCTGTTGTTTATATCTGACTCTCTCATCCCATCTGCCAAGTGTCCTTTGAGTTGGATGGAGCAGGGACTCAGACCCTCCTCATGTACACCAGGGAAGGAGATCTCAGAGGAGGTGGGCCCTGTCTGTGGTCACCAGTGTGAGGGAAAGCCAAGGCAATGGTCACAGGTCAGAGGCTCAGATGACAGTCATGACTCTGCCACAAATCAGTGCCTCCTTTATCCCCTTGAAATGCGGATGAGGACCAAACTGAAGTAGCGAGCCCTAGTGGCCAGCCCTGACGCTACTGGACGCAGAGTTTCACTGTGATTTTGAGGCTCTGTCCAGCCCTGTGGCTGAGTGCGGGCCTTCCCCCACCACTCCCCATCTCCTGGGTCCAGCAGGAGGGAGAGCAGGGGCAGGTGTCTGGAAAGCAGAGCCGCACCCTCTTGGCAGGTGTCAGCCTGGTGTATTGGAAGTGAACCACCGCAAACAGACTCTAGCACTGCCCAAGAGGACCGCGCAGCCTGCTACCTCCCCATAACCTCCCAGACCTGGTTTCCTGCTGGTGAACAAGAGCGCTTGCCCCGCCTCATCCTCCTAACATCCTTCTGGAGATTGGAACACGAAGCGAGTTCCACAGGGCCAGCACCCGCTAACCAACGTGGGGACAAGCCCGAGAGGTCCACCCCCTTCTTTCTGCCACTACAGGCCAGGATTCTGTCCCTTTCACACCTCTGCCAGTGGCTTTATGGACAAAGAATTCTGATCAGAGGCCTGGGCTCCACGGGTGGTGAGTGGGGCAGTGGAGAAAGGGCAGCTCACTGGGTCTGGAGAGGCTGGGGGGAACTGGACTGTCCATCTCTCCTCTGCTCCCCAGGACAAGGGGTCTCAAGTGTCCCCGGGTGACTGTGGAGAAGAGTCAACCTGCCTTCTGCATGGTGACTGCCAGCTGCTGGCCATGTGGCCCTCTGAGCTCCCCAGAGGCACTGCAGGGCCCACGTGGCTTGGGTTCCCCAGCTCTTTCCCATGCAGCTGTGCGGCTGCCTATCCTCGGCACACATCTGGGAAACCAGAAGCAGCTTCTCCTATGGAAGCCGTGAGCCCGCGTGCAGATCCCAGCCCAGGGAAGCAAATGTGGGCATCTGCCGGGTGCCGAGGAGCTGGGAGCCGCTTCCCCGCCTCCCCTTCCTCCAACTACTCTCCCACTCTGCGATGTCCCACCCCGCCAGCTGTCACTGCCTCTGTGTCAGCGGATGGTCAGAGATTCGAAGGGAGAAAGAAGAAAATGGAAAATAGAAGCTGACGGTTTGTCGATGACGCCTGTTCTACTCTTGCTTTAGGCAGATGGAGGCATTGGTTTTGACAAGCGCTTGCCCTTCTATTAGCCACACGTCAGGCCCTGGGTTAAGCTCGTGGCACACTTCATTGCATTTCACCCATAAAGCTGGTACTGTTAGAAGAACCCTTTACATGGGAGGGAATGGAGGCACGGAGAGGTTAAGCCACTTGTCGAAAGCCACACAGCTACAAAGGTTGGAAACAGACTTCTTAGTCAATACTTAGGTCTGTGAGCTTCTGCCCCACAACAGGCAGCTCCTGCTCAATGGTTGGCCTGGAGGGAAGGGTTATTTATTCAAACAAATGGTGTCGGGGTTCCCAAAACAAAACCTAGCAGGGCACAGCACTGTCTTAAAAATAAGCTCCACACGTCAAGGATGAAGGTCAGGCAAAAAGGTCAATGAGTGCAGAATCAGGCCTGGGCTTTACTTAAAATCTGGATAGTTTTTTTTGCATTGAATTTGATATCTTAACATAGTGCATTAAAATAGTATTTCCTTTGTTGGGTTTTGGGGGCCCCTTTAGACTTGGCCCCTGAGGGGGTTCCTGATTCTAGTCCTGGCCTGAGTCACAGAGTCCACTTTGGGTCCACTCTGGGTCAAGGGCAGGTAACAAGGAGTATCAATACCCAGCTCTGTCTTTAGGGAGTTCATAAGGTCTTAGGGAAGGAAGCCTTCTAGAAGTTCCATACCCAGGGGCTTGTGGGAAGCACCCATCGGTAACGGTCAGAACAGTTGAGTCACATTACGGGGTCTGCTGAGAAACCTGCTCTGTGGTTTCCTGGCTGAGGAAGCAGGGGCAAATTACTTTCCTTCCTTGGGCCTCAGTTTCCCCTCTTGCAGAATGAGACTGATGAGATGGGTGGGACTGAGTTCCCAGGGTAGGCAGTAACAGTCCACGCAAAGCCCTTAGGACAGGCACCAGGAGAACGCCCTGTCTAGCTGCTGGCTGTCATGACAACAGTGGTATCGTTTTGTGTACAAACCACCAGCACATGGCACATGTGGAGAAAGGAGGGGCGGAGACGGCTGGAGCCACCAGCTCCAGCTGCCTGGGGAGGCGGGATGCAGGCAGGGCTCCGAGGGAACATGGAGAGGGAGAGGCTGGTGTGTGCCACATAAGGGGCACTGCAGCCTCCTGTGAGCTTTGCTACTTTAAAAAATTGATTTATTTTTAATTGTGGTAAAATGCACATTAGCATAAAATTTATCATCCTAGCTGTTAAGTGCCAAGTTCAGTCACATTAACTCTACTCACTTTGATGTGTAACCATTACCAACTCCCATCTCCAGAACCCTGCCATCTTGCAAAACTGAAACTCTGCACCCCTTAAAGAACAATTCCCCATTCTCCTCTCTCTCCAGTGCTGGGAAGCCACCATTTTACTTTATGTCTCTACAAATGTGACTACTTCTAGAACCTTGCATAAGTGGAATCAGGCAGTCTCTGTCCTTCGGTGACTGGCATGTCTCAGCCTCACATTTTCAATGGTCGTCCATGTTGTACCATGTTGTACCATGTGTTAGGGTAAAATCTGTTGCTTTTCAAGTCTTGGGAGCCATTTGGAGATGGGGCGATAGATGGATGGATTGACGAGGAGATAGGTGGATGAGTAGATGGATGGATGGATGGATGGGTGGATGGATAGATGGATGGATGGGTTCATGGATGGATGGGAGGATGGATGGATGAATTGGTGAGTGGCTGGATGGATGGAAGTGAGGATGGATGGATGAATGGGTAGGTGGATGGATGGGTGTATAGAAGGATGGATGGATGGACGGTGGATGGATAGATGGATGGATGAATGGATGGGAGGATGGATGGATGAATGGGTGGATAGATGGATAGGTGGATGGGGGAGGATGGATGGATGGATGAGTAGAAGGATGAATTCTGATGCTGGTATTCAGGAGGATGGACTGAAAGAGAGATGA
Organism: Pedetes capensis; assembly: GCA_007922755.1. NCBI lineage: Eukaryota > Metazoa > Chordata > Mammalia > Rodentia > Pedetidae > Pedetes > Pedetes capensis. The sequence goes on along the minus strand of VMDO01002597.1, from coordinate 115,634 downwards.
CGAGACAGGATACAGTGCAACCCTTGCGTAAATCACAGCCTAGGTAAGGAGCCAGGAGGACAAACACTTCTGGGACAATGTGACAGAATCACACTGCACATGTACACAAGCCCCCTGGACTGTGGGGCAGGCACAACAATGCCGGCTGATGACATCACAGAGCCACTGGGCTACCCCGCAACATCATGACCTGATGGTGAAGGCCAAACTTGAGTCTCTTGGGTGGAAGAAAGATGAGCCAGGCCCTAGGGACAGGGGCATGGCATGCAGAGCCCAGAGGCAGCAAGCTCCAGGCAGAGGCAACGCTGGCTCCAGAAAGTGCCCCTGGGGCTCTGAGATCCAGAGGGCTTGGCTTGGAATCTGGGACTTCTAGCGATTACCTGAGTGAGCCAGGCGAGTTGCTTGGGGCTCTCAGTTTCCCGAGCTGTGAAATGACCATAATGGTACCTGCCCCTGAGGGTCTTCCTGGGGATCCCATAAAACCATGAAGATGAAGTGCAAAGCTCAGGATGAGCTCCAAGAAAAAGTCATCTCTTCCTAACACCTGTGCCACCCTTGGGCCCCTTCCACCTGCGGTGCTCAGGCTGAGGCCAGGCTCCACAGGAGCACCCTATCCCACAGCACCTGGGCAGGAGACTCCCCACGTGCCTGCCACCAGCTCCCACTGGGGCCCCTCCTCCGCTGCTGATTGGCTGAGGCTTCTCCTCCCCCCACCCCTTTATTATTCTCTAAAGTGCGGCTACCATCACTTTATTCATGAAGATTTGCATCGATTTTGCCATAAACCGTTATGAATTCAGCACGTAGAAAAAAATAACATTGATCCCTCTGCCTCATAATTCGTCTTTGAGCTGCAGGGCCTGCTAATGGTTTTCCCAAAGATTTATGTTGGGGGACAAGGGACATGGCTGGATCCGCCCACTCCATGCCACCACCCTCACACTCAGGACATTTTGGGGCCGGTTTGTCCCTTTGGTTGAAAATGAGTAGGTTTGGTAACCGTGGCCCAGAGGCCTGGAGGGGGAAGGGAGACAGGTTGGTGTTGAGGAAGTAAAATAACATTCACCAGGTGTCTTCCGCCTTCCAGACATCTGGAACTTTCCTGTGCTCATGTGAACCTCATAATGATAAAACGAGTGTCATTGGCCCCATTGACAAGAAAACCTGGGCTCAGAAAAGTTGGACAGTATGTCCAGCTTCCTATAACATGCAAGGGACAGAGTTAGTATTGTAGTCCAGCTGTGAGGACCCCAGAGCTAAGTAAGGCACTGTAACTGGTTTCCCAGGGCACGTGGTACATGACACTTGCTTAGCTCAGTTGGTAGAGCGCTGCTCTGCACTCTCTGAAGCCCTGGGTTCGATCCCAGCACCGCCAAAACAGGAGAAGGACCCGGCAGCCCACTCCCGGAACAACTGACTATTGAAAACCCTATGAATAGCAGAGAAGGACTGACAGTGTCGGGCACGGCACAGCATCGGGAGTGTTTCCTTCTGTTGTACAAAGGGTCGCACGGCACCTAGCAACAACAACAGCCCCCTTTGCAATTTAGACTGCATGGAGTGGGCAGAGGTGACGCCTGCCACTTCCAAGCCTGGCCCCCGGAAGCCCTGTCCATCTCTCTCGGATGGCATGGTTAGAAAATAGAGAAAGGCCACCACTGACAGGAGGGCTGGGATTTAGCTCAGTTGGCAGAGCGCCACTCTGTAGTCTCTGAGGTCTTGAGTTCGATTCCCAGCACCACAAAAACGGGAGAAGGACATGGCAACCCACTCCTGAGGCAATCCCGAAACAATCAGCCATTGAAAACCCTGTAAGGGAGCCGGGCGCGGTGGCGCACGCCTGTAATCCCAGCAACTCGGCAGGCGGAGGCAGGAGGATCGCAAGTTCAAGACCAGAGGCAGTCTGTGTAACTTAGCGAGACCCTGTCTCAAAAAGTAAAAAAAAAAAATGGGCTGGGGGCGCAGCTCAGTGGTCCAGCACTTGCAGAGCATGCAGGCGCGAGGCCCTGGGTTCAACCCCCAGTACTGCAAAAAAAAAAAAAAAAAAAAAAAAAAAAAAAAAAAAAAAAAAAAAAAAAAAAAAAAAAAAAAAAAAAAAAAAAAAAAAAAAAAAAACCTATAAGGGTCGATATGAGTTGGACACGACTCGACGTCACCTAACAACAACACAACTACTGACAGCGATTGAGGGGATTGAGAAATAAACACTAGTGACATAAAGCCACCGAGATGTCAGAGTCAGCACTGGCCTTGATCATCCTAACACAATCATTTTTATTGTGCACTTACTATGTGTCAGACACCACACTAAGCATCCTGTGTCCTTCCCCCTCCTAACCCTTACACCACCGCCACGAGGCAGGCTCCACTCGTAGCTGTGAGGAGATGGGAACCCACAGGAATAAATTTCCTGCTCAAGGTCACGCAGGTAGGAAGTGGCAAGATCTGAAGTCACATCCAGGTCCTGTGCTGCTCACACTGGGACCTTCCTTTCCCTTTGTCTTGCCAGAGCGCCCTCCATTACTGACAGGAGGCAGAGTAAGTGGGAGTTGGGAGAGGGGTAGCAGCGGTGGCAGTGGCCAACAGCTTGACCCACCATCCCTCTTTTTTACACAGTTTTTTTGTTCTCAAATCCCATTTCTCTTCACTACACTTGGTCCTGGAAGTTGATAATAAGTAGAAACCCCACGGTGAATCCTGCAGTGTAGGTAATAATTCTCTTGTGCAGCCACTGTGGAGCTGTGTGTTCTTTGGCTGGCTGCTGTCCCTCTGTGGGCCTCCATTTCCCATAGGCAAGATGAGGGAGGTGGAGTTGAACCACGTGCGCACCGAGGCACAGATCTTGCATGCCAGGGCAGACATTCAGATTTCCCAGAGCAGCGAGGCTTGACTAAAGGTGCTTGGGTACACTGCAGCCCCTGTGCCAGGAGCCGGCTCCTTGTGGGGTGGTCAACCTGCCCTGGAGTCGCATGCCATTTCTTTGGCGGTACAATTCCCTCAGAAGTGCCGGCTTCCATCCTGTTTGCTTCCATGCAGTTCCGTGTACAAATGAGCCCCACCAAGGTCTCTCCTAGATAGAGTTTGAGAGGTTAGAAACTGTTCTTCTGTTTCCTTGTCTTCCTCCTGCTCATTCCCCCAACCCAAATGGGGCTTCCCAGGGGGTGGGGGGCTGTGGGCAGCTCTCACCTGTTCTCTGTAGCCACAAGTCACCCTATGGTCTGGGTGGAGGTGCCTGAGGAGGCATGAGCTTCCGTCTTCCCCTTCCAAAACTTCTCTCACAGCCAGCCTGACATCACCCGCTCCTCTCCTCGGACTTGGTTAAACATGAAGGAAGAAGCGGAGGGATGTGAAAGTCTGAGATCCACGGCCAGCCCGCTAGCGTTACAGACACTATTGCACACAGTCCGCTTCACAAGGCTCTGCAGGCCATCTCACATGTCTTGCCATATTGAAACAAGGTGACCTTGCTGCCCTACAATAGCACGTCTTCACCGTCTGCTGGTGACACTGAGTCAAAGCCTTAAAGTTTCACTATTGTGGCTGCACCCTATCCTGGTACCCAAACTGGTTTTTAGTTAATAAATGGACTTAGTTGATGTGGCGGGCTGGGGTTTAGCTCAGTTGGTAGAGTGCTGCTTCCCACTATCTTAGGATCTAGGTTTGATCTCCAACCCTGCCAAAATGGGAGAAGGATGTGGCAGTCCATTCCTGGAAACAATCCCAGTAAAATAAGCCATTGAAAACTCTATGAGGGTCACTATGGGTCAGACATGACTTGATGACACCCAACAAGGCCTGCAGCCGTACCACCCCGGCATCCAATCTCTGAGATCTGGCATCAGATGTCAGAAGCTAAGCAGGGTCAGGCTTGGTTTGTCCTTGGATGGGAGCCCGCCTGGGAACACTAAATGCTGTAGACTTGGGAGAAGGACCCAGCAGCCCACTCCCAAAAACAATCAGCCATTGAAAACCCTATGAATAGCAGAGAAGCACTGATGGAGTGCTGGGCACGGCACAGTGTTGGATAGAGTTTTATCCTTCATAGGGTCCCTATGAGTCAAACCTGACTCTATGACACCTATTAACAAGAAGTTGATGTCACAAGAAACAAAATAGTGATGCTTTTGGCAAGTTGAAAGTTTCTCTCTGTCTAAAACTTGAGCCAGGACAGATAAGGAGGTCAGGACATGCCCCCTTGACCTCCACTCTCTGCTATCGTCCAGTGTGTGACTTCCACCTCATAGCTCTGCCCCTCACCAGCAAACGGAGAGGAGAGAGACAGAGTGTACTCCATTTTGTCATAAGGGCATGACCCGGAAGTTACTTCTCTAATTTCCTCTTAAGTCTTACTAGTCAAAACATAATCACATGACTTTACCTAGTAGCATAGGAGTATGAGAAATGTAGTCTTTAGCAGGTGACCATGTGCCCAGCCAAAATGCAGCAATTCTATTAGGAAAACAAAAGGAAAGGGCTGCCTCTTGGAGGCAATCATCTGCAACAAAGCCAGCATTCCATGAGAGGGAATTGGAAGCCCAGAAGGCTTAAGTCACCCAGGCTGACACAGTTAGCGGAAGCAATAGAAGTAGACCTCCCACCTGACATCCTGAGGCCAGAGCCACACACATGGCGGCAACACCAGGCTGCCTCAACCCAGGCAGTGCTCCCAAAGCAGGGCTCAAATGTGCAGGCAAAAGTTATGCACCCTGTACCCTCACCCTAGCTAGTAGCCAGCCAGCGCCTACAAAACACACTGTTACCACCTGAACAGGTAAGTTTTGCAAAGGCAATGTGGGAGGTAATTGTTTCAGGAGCACGGAGGAGACTTAGGGAGTGACTCCAGCAGTCTATGGAGACTGCTCTGGCTTGGGTGTGATCTGAGCATGCCCCCATCAGTTCATGTGCTGAACGTTAGCTCCTTGTGTGGTGATGTGAGGAGTATGGGACCTTTAAGATGTGGAGCCTAGTGGAAGGTCATTATGTCATTGAGGTCACTGCCCTAGGGAAGAATGCACATGGTTTTGTGGGACTCCTTAGTGAGTTCTTGAAGAAAGTTAGTATAGAAGGAGCGAGGCTTCCTCCTCTTCCTCTGACCTGCTGACATCTCACTCTTGTCTGCCTCCCACCAGCATGTGGTCCATCATGGTGTCATGCTGCATGGACAGCCCTTGCCAGAGGTCAGATCAATGGGCTTTCAGCGTCAAAAACCATGATCTGCATTATCTCTTTTCTTTATGAAGTTTAAGGTGAGCTTGCCTCAGGTATTCTGTTATAGTCATAGAAAATGTACTAATACAGGTTATCTTGGGAAAATAGCTATGTTTCCCAAAGCATATTCCACAAAGCACCTGTTTGACTAAACGAGGGTTGTGTGGAGCCCAAGGGTGTGCCCTAATTTTGATCCAAACCAAAGTTGAACAACCACTGGCTTGGAGTCTTTGCAAGATCCCTGGGATATGGTTACATATATCTGGATGGTAACCAAGTGGGGCAAATACAGCTTCTGTCACTTGAACCAGATGAACTTGGGTTCAAACTCATGGTCTACCCCTTGCCAGCCCTGTAAGTTCAGATGAATTTCTTCACCTGCAAGATCCACAGTTTTCTGATCTGAAAGCTGGAGGTGAGAATGCCTGGCTCACAGGACTGTGTCTTCATACAGCAAGCCTGGCCTGAGCACTCACCAGATACTGAGTACTGTCAGAGCAATGAATGGAACAAGCCACAGCCTGGATCTTATGGAGCTTAAATCAGAGTGGGAGACAAGGAGTGGACAGGAGAGGTAAGAAAAATGGACAGTATATTAGTTGATGGTAAGCCTGCCAGAGAAAGTGAGGCAGGGGAAGGAGAGAAGACCTTTGGTGGGATACAATTTTAGATCAGGTACTCATGGAAGGCTTCATGGAGGAGGTGGCAACCAGTGAGCCATGTAGATAAGCTGTGGCGGCAGCCTTTCCAGGCAAGGATCAATGTGTTCTGAGGCAGGAGCAGGCCTGGTGTGCTCCAGTGCCCGTAATGAAGCCAGCGTGGCTGGATGGGGGAAGTCAGGCGAGAAGAGCTGGGGAAGAGGGAGGCAAAGAGGGGCCCCGGGACGAAGGGCTTCCAGACACTTGCTGATGTCTGCTCTTCCCAGGAAGATACGGGAGCAACTAGAGGTTTTGAGCGGAGAAGTGCTGTGTGGTCAGATATATGTGTTAACAGAATCTCTCACTATTGTATTGGAAATATTCTTGTGAGGGGAGGAAGGGGAGTAGAAAGCTGTCAGAAACCTGTCGTAATGGTTCAGAGGAGACAGAGGAGTTGAGAAATGAGATGGTGTGTGTAAAGGACCCCGAAGATGTGCAAACATCGGCTCCCACCCCATCTGAGCTCTCGGGGCTTATGGAGCCCACCCCACTGCCTCAGAGCGGGGAGGAGGGGCCCCAGGGTCCCTGGTGGGACAGGGCACTCCTGAGCCTGTCTGGGAGGGGTTTCCGGAAGATTTGTCCACTCGACCCCTCCTCTGCTCCCCAGAGGGACCCGGCCTGGAGTGTGCATAAGGAAGGGAGCCAGGGTAGCTGTGTTTCCCACACCTGGACCTGGCCTGGGGAGCTGCTGGCTCCTCGGAGCTCTGGCTGTAGCTCGTGCCCCGGAATGGCAGGAGAGCCTGCTGTGGTCTCTGAGGAGCTACAGATCCTACCTCAGGCAGGTGGCATAGCCTGTGACCACATGTCTCGCGGCTTCCGTGGGGCCACAGGACAGGATCTCTCTGCTTTGGCCTCTGGTAGCCCCTACTCATTGCAGAAATGCCACTCAGATTCCAGAAGGCGTAGGGGGAGATCGCCAGCTGAGCACCTGCCCTGCCCCTGTGGGTATGTCACGCCCCTGCCTGCATACTGGGCAGGTGTGTCCTCTCCCATTCGCTGGTCCTCTTGTGTACATGGCCCATTGCACCCAGGCGTCCATCTCTTCCATTTTCACCCTCACACCTGCAGCGCATGCGTCTTTGCACATATCCACATGTGGGTCTGTGTGTGTCATGGCTGGGCGCACATCCCTATTTGGGGGCCGTAGGTATGTGTCCATGCTTATGTGCACCCACGGTGCTTCCTAAGGCGTGCCTGCGTGTGCCTGTGCAAGGGTTCCTGCATGTGCATTCACACCTCTGATTCTGTAGGAATGCAAGAGTGTGCACACGGGTGCCCACACCTCCAGGTGTCTGGCCCTTCCCCCAGGGTGCAGGAACCCAGCCAAAGGACCCCTTGTGCCCTGGTGAGATGGGAGGCAGGGTGGACGCTGAGATAGACGGACCCTGGGAGTAACTTGATGCTTCTCCTCCTTAGGGAGCCCAGGGTCAGCGCTGAGCAATGGGGAGGGAAGGGAGGAGGGAAGCACTGGCAGATGAGGGAGGGGATCCAGGTGAGGGAGAAGGAGCGAGAGAGAGAGAAGGAAGAGAAACAGGGAGAGAGAAGGGCTACCAACCCAATAAAGGACAGACTGAGGGACATTTGCCCAGAGTGACCAGTGGGAACATGGAGAAAGATCTATCAAATTAGGTAACAGGTGTTGCATATAACAACCATCCATCCATCCATCCATTCATTCATTCATTCATTCCCTTACTCTCCAGCTAGAACTTGTGAATGTCCCTGGACATCCATGGCAGCAGTCACGGTTTTGCTTCCTTAGCACCGCTGATGATGTCATGCCATCAACATGCTGAAGACCCCTAGGGCCAAGTGAGTCAGTCATGCGTCTAATTTTTTGTGACCCAGTGTGAGACAAGGTTCCCAGGCTTTCCTCCTGAACTGGAAAAGACTCAAGCCCCTTCTCCCACACCTGCACCCAGCCTGACACCCTCCCTCGTTTTCTAGGGGCAAGTGCCCCCCGTCACTTCCAGCATGAGGTTGTTCTTCTCGCCTGTGTTAGCCAGGTGGTACGTTGCTGTGACAGAGAAACCAACAGAAGCAAACTTATGGGGGTGGGGGAAATATTTATTGGTGGCTCGTACTGTCCACAACAACATGGGGGGGGGTAGGTGTGGCAGTGGCAGGCAGCAGGGCCGTTGGCAGACCTCCTCACAGCATGGCAGATCAGCAGGAGAAAGCACAGAGTCTCGGGTCCAGGTCAAAACCTCTACATGCCCGGCGGCAGGGAGCCACTTCCGCACAGCTAGAATCCTGCCTTCCAAGGTTTCAAGGCCTTCACAAACAGCACCACCTGCTGGGGACCTAAGGTACAAACACATGACCTTTGGGGGACATTTAGATCCAAACCACACCACCATCCAACTCTGTCTCTCAAACCTCGCCTCCCCCTGCTACACCGGCGCAGCCACAGAACTCAGCCCATTTTCCTGATGTCTCCAAAACCACCCCACGGTGGTGCCCATAGCAGGCGCTACTCCACACGTGGAATGTGGGAGAGCGGGCTGCTGTGCTCCACGGCAAGCGCAAAGTGGAACGTCCGGCCCCTTCATCTCCAGAGAAGGCTGGCCAGGACTTCCCCTGGCTCCACAGGCACGCCGTCCGCCCCTCTGTCCTCCTTTCGCATCCGGTCTGGGAGGTGGGAGGAGCCCCTCCCCGATTTGACATTGGATGAGGCTCTGCCAGAGGTGGCCCGCCCCTCATTGGCTCCGGGGAAGAGCTCTGTCCACAGTCTTCGCCAGTTTATTATGCTTTTATCACATCCCATTCATATGCATCCTCATATCCCCTGTCTCTCCAGTTCCCTCCCACAGGCAACCCTTCGGCTGTGTTTTATGTGGCTCCTTCTGTTTATACGCCTTTTCCGTGAAGCGCATAGTGCTGTTTTGTGCGTGAGCATTTCTATTCCAGCACCGGGGTCTGCAATCGGTCCACGCCGCTGTGGGCGCATCTGGTGTGTCGCTTCTGACCGCGCTCAGCCTGGCGGTGGACATACGCTCGATCTGTCCAGTTACCCCGCTGAAACGAGCAGTGAACACCTGCCATGTGCCAGACACTGTCCAATAGAGGCTCAAACTTGAACCGTCAGACATACCGCTCACAGCAGCCCCCACAGTCGGCTCTATTATTATCCCCATTGACGGAGGAGGAATGGAGACCAAAGGAGGCCAAGCAAGTTTCCCAAGATAGCTGAGCTAGGAAGGGGAAGAGCATCGATTTGAATCTAGGCCTGTCTGATGCCAATACGAGCTCTTTTTATCACTCTGCAAAACAGTCCCATCTTGGCCCCTATCAAATCTAACATTCTAGGGCGAATTGTCGCGGGAGAGAGAATTATGATGGTAATAATGGCTATTGCCCATTTCATACCAGCTATGGGCCAGGGTCTTTGTGTCTTACAGAGGTGTCATGCACAGCTTCACAGGTAGCACACTGTACAAGTTCAAGGAGTATCCTCGACCTAGAGAGCAATGGAAACAGTGCCCCCTAGAGTAGCACAGTGGAATGACAACAATCTTATAAGGATGGAATTGCTACTCCCGTTGCATAGCCGAGAACAGTGAGTCTCAGAGAGGTTATATGACCTGCCCCAAAAGCACAGCCAGTGAATGGTGGAGCACAGCTCTGAACTGTAGAGCTACACTGGTCTGACTGCAGAGTCTGAGTTTCCGAGTCCTCGGGCTCCCTTACAGCCCACCGCACTGTAGCAGGCTTCCCATGCCACAGACACAGAGGAGGAGTCAACTTTCAAACTGAGTGCGCCTCCAGTTTTCCCCAGGACGGTCTTCCAATGGGAGGTGCTGACAGACAGGTGTGTCTCCAAGGACCAGGCACCGGGCACAGTGTACCTACTGCACAGACACTATGGGCTTGGAGGGCATTCTGACACTCCCCCATCCTCTCCACCTTCAAAAGCCCATGCTCCTCTGGCCCCACTGGTTGTAGACTCGGCCCTCAACCACTCACGAGGTGGTTGTCAAACTCATCATGGCGGAAGGCGCAGACAGCAGCAACAATTCAAGGGAAGAAGGCTAGAGAGATCCCGGAGTTCTGTTCACAGAATTAAGACAGCTTCAGAGAAAAGCCTTTATTATAGAGGAATATTATTCCGGAGCTATTCCCCTGGCCCATTACAGCAAAATAATAGAGCTTTAGTTTCTATATATTTGACATGCTTAGTGCACATGTATTTCAAGTATATTTGACAGCATATAAAATCGAGGTGAAATATTGCAAAATTGGCCAATTCTTGTACATTTTAAATGTATTTCCTTTATTTGTTACACTTATTTTACATATCTACGCAATCTATCTTTGGAACTGGAGAGGTAATAAGTGACGGATAGCGGCTGAGGTTTTCCATGGCAAAGAAGCGTGGTGGGTGTGAAATTTCCACTTTGCCCGGCATCTCCTGGCTCTGACTCCAGAGAGAAATGGCCGCTTTCCTTCATCTTGCTGGGCAGTTACATCTCCCAGGAGCAGAGAGCCAGTGCTTCTAACTTTGCGGCAATGTTGCAAAACCTCCTCTCTGCTCATCCTGGCAGGAGCGGAGAGCCAGGTTTCTTTAATGATCCTAGAAGATTGTATTGGTATAAGCTGAAAACCTAACGAGCAGAACTAATCTAAAGTTGGGATTCCTAACCTGGGGTTCAAGACTTTAGGGCCAGGTGCTCTGGCACCTGCCTCTACTCCCAGCGACTTGAGAGACTGAGGTAGGAGGATCATGAGTTCAAGGCCAAAGCCGGCCTGTTCAGCTTAGTGAGACCCTGTCTTAAAATAAAAAATAAAAATGGGGCTGAGGATGCAGTTTCATAGTACAGCACTTGCCTAGCATGTGCGAGGCTCTGGATTCAAATCCCCCCGTACTGAAGAAAAGAAAAAAAAAAAAAAAGAAGGAAAATCATAGTCTTGAATGTTGTTGTTATTGTTGTTGTTGTTAGAGGCCGTCGAGTCGGTGTCCAACTCATAGCGACCCTCTGTACAACAGGGGAAACACTATTGTCAGTGCTTCTCTGCTGTTCATAGGGTTTTCAATGGCAAGTTGATTTTTGGGAGGGGGTTGCCAGGTCCTTCTCCCAAGCCTACAGCTTCTGGTGTTCCCAGGCAGTCTCCCATCCAGGTACTAACCAGGCCCAACCCTGCTTAGCTTCTGAGATCTGATGGGATCGGATGCCACAGGTCTACAGCTGCAGGCCGTTGTTGTTATTAGGTGGCATCAAGTTGGATCTGACTCAAAACCCTCATAAGGTTTTCAATGGCTGATTGTTTCAGGTTTGCCTTGGGAGTGGGTTGCCACATCCTTCTCCCATTTTTGTGGTGCTGGGAAACGAACCTGGGACCTCAGAGACTGCAGAACAGTGCTCTACCAATTGAGCTACATCCCAGCTCCCAGACTTGAAAGGTCTTCCTAAAATGATATGCATGACTTTGAGGACTTATATCTGCCTCTGTGGCTGCAAAAGAAGGGGAAACCACCTCTCCAGGAGTCTAGGGTGGGCTCTGTCTTGCTGAGGAAGAAGGGCTCCTGCTTGGCTGGCTTCCCTGGCCCCCACCTCCACCCACGTGGCAGGGAGAGGTGGATGGTAGCGGGAGACACAGTGTGTCTACAAAGTCGCCTCACTAGATTGCTAGGGCAGGAGCGGTTCTGGGGGTGGGGAGAGGAAGCCTCCTGGAGGGGGACTATGCGCGCCTCACCTCATGGGCCATTCAGTAGCCCTCCCCACAGCCCGCCACAAGGAAGAGCGCTCAGGATCCCCTTCACGTCCAAAGCATCTGCCTCAGATGAGAGCATTTCTGGCTGGCTTCCTGGAGGAGTGAGCGGACCCCAACCAACCCAGGTGTCCTCACCAGGCCCAGCCAAGATCTGCAAAGCCGCCCAGGTGACATAGGAAGCTGGTGGACATAGGAAGGAAGGGCCCTTCCCAGGCCCACACATTCCAGCAAGATCGCCAGCTGACCGCAGCTTCGGGAGCAGAAGTGCCCATTTCCAAGATGGCACCGCTAAGTCTGGGGCTGCTGCTGGGCAGCGTTACCATGGCAACGGGCAGCTTCTTCTCCTTCCTTAACCACATTTCCTCCAAAGGCCTCCACCAAGGAGTTTGGCCTCCAGCTTTCCTTCTTTGGTTTTTCTGCAAGGGCCAGAGCAGGGGTCGAGGGGGCTTTGCTTGGGGCTCAGAACACACACAGAGAGAGAAAGTGTTGGAAACAGAGTTCCAAGGGCCCAGGGGCACAGCCCCTCACTCTGGGGTTCTCCCACGGACCCCTCATGGGCTGGGCTCCTCAGTGTGGGTCCATGATGACTGAGGTTCCGGTCTCGCTGAGCAAAGCTGCTCCCGACACCCAGCACGGTGCACTGACTGCCCTCGCTCCCCCACCCCCGGGCCGGGCTGTGTTTTATTCAGCCCTGCACTGTCTGAGCCTGGCTTGGCACACGCAAGGTCTTAAGGAGATAGATGGATGGACGGATAGACAGACGCGTGGATAGAATGAGCGCCTCGTCAGCAGTTTCTGCAGGCTTCGGCACATGGAGACGGGGCTTCCGAGACAGTCCCATCCTTTGTGTCCCCTTTCCAGCAAGGTGCCATCTATAAAAGCCTCATTAATATCTCAAACAATGGAGAGGCCAGATCAGCCACATCCCTCCCTCCATTAAGGACGCACACCCCTCGGGGACTCGAGGGGGGCTAATGCATCTCTCCCCACGGCTCTGCGGCAGCTGCTGACCATCGAGGAGCCCATTAGAGAAAGAGAAGAGCTATTGATCCCTGATGCAAGATGCCCGGGGTCCTAAGGCGCTCGATTCCTGGGTCCAGCTGAGGAGGGACAAAGATAAGACCCTCTCACAGTTACCAGGCACAATCCAGGTGGGCTCTGGAGGCCAGGAATGCAGGAGGCGCACAGGTCAGCTGAGCTGAACAGAGACCCCGCGCACCCTCCACAGTTTAGAGACAAGCAAACCCGGCAAACCAGAGGCGGCCGCTTCCCCAAAGCTCCACTGTTGTCAATGAATTGCAAAACTGGCTCTAGTTCTGCCCCATCCTTGCAACATGCCCTGTGCAAGGGGACTTTGCAGCTCTGGCCACTGAGGAAGAGACTGATGCCCTACTCCTGGAACTCTGGCCTAGCCTTTTTTTTTTTTTTTTTTATGGTACTGGGGGACTGCACCTAGGACCTCAAGCACACTTTGCAAGCACGCGTTCCCTAGGTTGCACTCTCAGCCTCTTTTTTATTTTTTGAATTGAGACAGCTGGGATTTAGCTCAGTTGGTAGACCACTGCTCTGAAGTCTCTGAGGTCCCGAGTTCTATTCCCAGCACCGCAAAAATGGGAGAAGGACCTGGCAATCCCGAAACAGTCAGCCATTGAAAACCCTATGAGGGTCACTATGAGTCGGATACCGACTCGATGGCACCTAACAACAACAACAACAACAAATTGAGACAGGGTCTCCCTAAGTTACACAGGCTGCCTCTGCCCTCAAACCTGCGATCCTCCTGAGTGGCTGAGATGATAGGTGTGCACCACTGTGCCCAGCTCCCCTTGGGGTGGGTTTGGCCAACTGTGGTGGAAAGGCCCATCCAGCACTTTCAAGCCTGGGTCTCAAGAGCCGTCAGGGTGCAGTCTCTCCCTTGCTTTTCTGCCTCAGATGAGACATTTCTGGCTGGCCTCCTCGAGGAGTGAGCGGACCCCAACCAACCCAGGTGTCCTCACCAGGCCCAGCCAAGATCTGCAAAGCCGCCCAGGTGACCTCCGGCTGGTGGACATAGGAAGGAAGGGCCCTTCCCAGGCCCATGCATTCCAGCAAGATCACCAGCCGACCACAGCCTCAGGAGCAGAAGTGCCCATTTCCAAGATTGCACCGCTAAGTCTGGGGCTGCTGCTGGGCAGCGTTACCATGGCAACGGGCAGCTTCTTCTCCTTCCTTAACCACCTTCCCTCCAAAGGCCCCCACCCAGGACTTCGGCCTCCAGCTTTCCTTCTCTGCTTTTTCTTTTCTTCTTCCTTCTGCTGCTCATCCTTTGTATTAAAGAAAAATGTGAGCCAACATTTAAAGATGGAATCTCTATCAGAGAATTCTTTTGCAAATTCAGAAGGTCGTGTCCTGCCATCCTAAGGGCACCGCCCTTCCGGGCCCAAGAAACAGCTGCCCTGCTGGGCGTGCTCAGTCCTCATCCTTGGACACAGTCCTTGCCGCTAATTCCTCTTCCCCAGTGTGGAGCCTGAGGGCTGTCACCGTGGACCTTAGGCTCTTGGTTTCCTTATAATAGAGAAATTTCTTTGTACGTGGCTTTCTCAAAAGTTGGCAAACAGAAGCTAGACCTTGAGGGCCTCGTGCTTCAAGGAAAACAAAGCAAGCGAGTTTCTCTGTGGCACGGCTGGCTGTTTCCGTGCATTTCCCATGCAAACGGCAGCTGGTGCCTCCCAACAGCAGCCTCTGGACGCCTCTGTTTCCAGCGGGGCTGTGGACCAAGCCCCTGCAGAATGGCGGTCCTGCCTGCCTTTTGGGCCTCTCCTTGCCCCATGACCATGACCTCTGAGGGTGACCCCTCAGCCCACACAGAGTCCCCTCTGCACTCAAACTTCATTTTTTCCTCTAGTCCTGCATCTCTCCTGAAGCCTGCTTGCCTCTCCCCAATCCAGACTGCTTTTCCCTGCTCTTGCAGGCCACCCTGTCCAGCTCCAGGGTGACACCCTGTTTCAGTCACGGTCCTTCGAGTACTATACTCTAACACGTCTGCCTTCCCCTCCAAGGCGAGGGGACAGGCAAGGCACCCTCCCCGATTACCATCCCTGCAGTAGACATATTACCAAAAGTAGCTTTGGACTGAAATTGAATGTCCACGATTTGCATAGTTTTGCATTTCATTTGCATAGCACTTATTTCCTGTCCAAAAATACTGGCATTCCCCCACGAGTTTGCTCCTGACTCTCCAGGGCTTCCAGTATTGTTCTCTGTGTTTGTATCCTCTCACCTTCTGCTGCAGCCCCAGGTCCGACCACACCTGGAGAAATGCGCAATGGGCCCAGACCTGAGGTGTCAAGCCCACTCTCTCTCTTCCTTCCACAATGCAGCTGGGAGCCCGCCCCTGGAAACCCCAGCTGGGCCCTTGTCTTGGTGTTGGCTGACTTATTACCTGCTGTGCCCAGTGGTCAACACTGGGAAGGACATGACTGAGTGTTTCAGTCAGCTCATCACCACTATGGAAGACAAACTGACTGAAGCAAACTTATAAGAGGGAATATTTGTCAGGGGCTCACAGTTAGAGGGTCAGTCCACAATGGCTGTGGGTCAGGCATGGTGGCAGCAGGGCCTGAGACAGACAGCCTCACAACATGGCAGCCCGGAACACAGAGTACTTACTACTTACTGGAGCCATGGGGCCAGGTAAGTATCTCTGAAAACCTGCCTCTATTGACTCAGTTCTACCAAGCTGGATCCCATCTCCCAAGGTTCCATGACCTCTCAGGACAGGGCCACCAGCTGGGGACTCAGTGTTCAAACACATGACATTTGGGTGACATTTAATCCAAACCATAACTCTCCATCCCTGACCCCCAAAAAGTCATGGCTCTCTCACAATGGAAAATGGATTCAGTCCAACCTCAAGAGTCCCTAAAGTCTTAATAGCCTCAACCATGTTCAAAAGTCCAAGTCCGAAGTCTCCAAATGAGACTCAAGTGGGCTCCTCACTTCCAACATACCTTGGCACAGAGTAAGCATTCCCGTTCCAAAATGGAGGATCAGGGGCACAAAAAGGAAAGATCTATCCATAGCAAGACTGATAGCCACTGGACACACAAACTCTATTATCTCCAATCTGGCACACACAGCATCATCTGGTATCAGGTACCCTGCATCATCTGGGCTTGAGCAGGTTTGAGGAGCGCCATGCCTATGGCGCGGCCATCTGCAGCCCATGTAACCCTCATAGGCTGTTTGCTGGCTCTGTTTCTTGCTGGCAGCCACCTTGGTAGATGCTTCATGGTATTGGCAGATCCAACAGCCTGAGGTATCCATTGTTTCTAAGGATCCACCCTTGGAGAGTCAGGCACCAGCCCTTTAGGGGCTTTCTGGAGCTCACCTGACGTTGATAACACTGCCTAGTCTTTCAGGCTATCTTCTGGAACCTCTGTGGTAGCCTTCAAAACCCATAATTCTTCTTCATGGCTGCAAAATCAGCACCCTGTGGGTATTGCCAAGGGTTGCTGCTAGTTCAAGAGGAAGCTTCATCCTTCCAAACCCAGCTGCAGCAGTGGCCTCGGTATGCCCAGGCCAAGAAACCTTTTCCCTAGGTAGTCTCTTCCAGCAGCGTGTTCCGGAGGCATTTACTTTTCAAACACTCTACTTTCACACACTGGGGCTTTAGATGAGAGAGGCCTGGCCGACTCCTCCTGTGCCCTAAGGAAGTTTCTTTTGCCCCAGCATAAAGGTTTAGGCTTGCTTATACTGTGGCTTTGGGAGGACCTGGCAACTCACTCCCCGCAAAAAAATCAATCTGCCATTGAAAACCCTATGAATAGCAGAGAAACACTGACAATAGTGTTTCATCTGTTATAAGTAGGGTCACTATGAGTTGGATAGTGACTCCACGGCACCTAACAACAAATGACAATACCGTGGCTTATCTCTTTAGCAATTATTGCCTCCTTGCCCAAATCAACCCTGTCCTCAGCAATCATCACAAGCCCTTGCCCCTTGACCGTTTTTTCTCTTTAAACTGCACATTTCTCAGATTCTTCTGTTCTGTCATTTTCCCATCATAAATGCAGCAAGCAACAGCCAACATATGTCCTGAACATTATACTTTTTCAATATTTCCTCTGCCAAGTTAATTGTTGTTGTTAGGTGCCGTCGAGTCGGTATCCGACTCACAGCAACCCTCATAGGGTTTTCAATGGCAGACTGTTTCAGGATTGCCTTGGGAGTGGATTGCCAGGCCCTTCTCCCATTTTTGCGGTGCTGGAAATCGAACTTGGGACCTCAGAAACTGCAGCGCAGCACTCTACCAACTGAGCTAAATCCCAGCCCGCCAAGTTAATTAGTCCATTACTTTTAAATTCAGCCCCACTCAAATCTTTAGGACAAGGGCAGAATGCAGACAAGCTCTTTGTCAGAATGTAACATGCATTGCCTATAGTCCGGTGCCCAACAGAGCCCTCATTGTCCTCTGAAACAGTGAGCCTCATCTGCATTTCTATCAGCGGTGGCATGCTGCTCTTTGAACCCTCACCAGAACCGCCCCTCAAGCTTCACTTATAGCATTCCAGGGCTTCTCTTTCCCACACCTCCAAACTCTTTCAAACTCCTCTCACAAACAAGTTCCAACGGCCTAAAAATCATTGGCTCAGTATAGAAACTGAAGAGATTTGGTGAAAGGATACAGCCTGGATACACACTTTTCTTGACTTTAAACCAAGCACTGTTTCCTTGCTCTGTTCGAATGGCTGCCTCCTGGTCCACATATAGATCTTCTGTGAGCTTCCAATAAGTCTTTTCCTCTACACTCAGGTTTCTGCCCAGCAATGACCCCATTCTCCAGCACCAACTTCCTGTACTAGTCAGCTTGTTGTCACTGTGGCAGAGAAACTACCCAAAGCAAATTATTTATGGGGAGCTCACAGTTAGAGGATCAGTACATAATGGTGGGAGGGCAGGAGTGGTGGTGGTGGGGCCACCATGGTATGGTGGACCAGGAACAGAAGAGCTTTCCAGAAGCAGGGGTCTGGATAAAAACCTCCACAGGCTCGCCCCTAGTTTCTCATTTCTACCAAACTACATCCCAACTCCCAAGATTCTATGACTTCCCAGGACAGTGCCACCTGCTAGGGACACAATGTTCAAACACATGACATTTAGATCCAAACTGTATTAGTCAGTTGTCATCAATTCTAATAGAAAAACCAACTCAAACAAACTTAAGGAGGAAAAGACTTATCGGAAGCTCACAGAAGATCTATACATGGACCAGGAGGCAGTCATTCGAACAGAGCAAGGAAACAGTGCCTGGTTTAAAGTCAAGAAAGGTGTGTATCCAGGCTGTATCCTTTCACCATATCTCTTCAGTTTCTATACTGAGCCAATGATCTGAGAAGCTGAACTTTATTAAGAAGAATGTGGCATCAAGACTGGAAGAAGACTCATTAACAACTTGCGTTATGCAGATGACACAACTCTGCTTGCTGAAAGTGAAGAAAATTTGAAACATATACTGATGAAGATCAAAGACCACAGCCATCAGTATGGACTGCAACTCAACATCAACAAAACGAAAATCCTTACAACTGGATCAGTATGCAACTTCACAATAAATGGAGAAAAGATTGAGTTTATTCACGATTTTGATTTACTTGTTACTACAATCAACACCTACAGAACCAGCAGTCAAGAAATCAAAAGATGCATTGCTTTGGGAAAAGCTGTGGCAAAGGATTTATTTAAAGTATTGAAAAGTAAAGGTGTCACATTGAAGATGAAGGTGCACCTGACTCATACCATGGTATTTTCAGTCACATCACATGGTTGTGAAAGCTGGACATTAAACAAAGGAGACAGGAGAAGAATTGATGCTTTTGAATTATGGTGCTGGAGATGAATGTTGAATATACCATGGACTGCCAAAACAACCAACAGATTTGTCATAGAAAAAGTGCTCCTTGGAAGCAAGGACAGCTAGACTGCATCTTATATATTTTGGACAACTTGTCAGGATGGACCAATCCTTGGAGAAGGACATCATGTTTGGGAGAGTGGCAGGTCAATGAAAAAAAGGAAAACCCTCCACTAGATGGATTGACACAGTGCCTGCAATAATGAGGTTAAGCATAAATAAGACCATGTGTTTGGCACAGAATTGGGGAGTGTTTCATTCTGTTGTACATAGGATCACTATGAGTTGGACCCAACTCAGTGGCACCTAAGAACAACAACACAGAGGATCAGGCCATAATAGCAGTAGGGAAAGTGTGGCTACAGCAGAAGACAGAGCCTGTGGTAGACAACATCATGACATCACAGGACAGGAGACAGAGACCATACCAGAACCACAAGTCCAAGCAAAAAAATCTCCAAAGGTCCATCCTCAGTGACCACATCCACAAAGCTGAGCCCCACCTCCCAAAGTCCCATGACCTCCACAAACTGTGCTACCAGCTGGACACCAGATGTTACAGCACATTACCTTTAGGAGGCATTGTATATTCAAACCATGACACTCTGACCCTGGCCCACCAAGGTCCATGGCCATCTCATAATGCACAATGTACTCAGTCCAACTTCAAGTGTCTCCAAAGTCTTAACAGTCTCAACCGTACTTAGAAGTCCAAGTCCATAGTCTCCACCGAGACTCAAAGCAAACTTAGCTGTGGCCCCTACAAAACAAAAAACAGGTTACACAGTGCCACCATACAATGGTGTAGAGTAAACACTCCCATTCCAAAATGGAGGAATGTGGGCACAGGAAGGGAAGATCCGCCCAGGGCAAGACTGATAACTCACTGGACAAATCGCATCATTTCAAGCTTGGCATCTGGCACACGTGATATCATTTGGCATCTGAAATCTGGCATCATCTGGGATCAGACATGCTTGCCTGACCCTACCCATTTGGCCCTACCATTTGCAGCACCAACAGCCCTCTTGGGACAGCTCCAGTTTTTCCCCTGGCAGACATTTCACATTACTGGCATCTCCAACATCCTAGGATCTCCACTGCTGCTTAGGCTCCACCCTCAAAGCTTTGTGCATCAGCTTTACAGGGGATCTCCACAGGGCACCCAACCCTAGTATACATTGCCTGGCCTTGCAAGCTATCTTCTGAAACCTTAGTGACAGCTTCCATAACACCTTAATTCTTACACTCTTCATGACTATAAAACCAGCACCATGTGGATGTTGCCAAGGGATTCTACTAGCTCAAGAGATATCCGGGACCTTTTGTACCATGGCTGCAGTGGCAGCCTCTGTATGCTCAGGCTTCTGTATGCCCAGGCCCTGGGTGACGTGTTTTCAAGAGTTCTTTCTGGAGACAGGTTTTCAAACAATCTTTTTTCAAATGGGTTTTTGGTTTCACATCCTGGGGCCTTACATGGGAGGAGTCTTGCAATGCTTCTGAGCCTTCAGGCCATCTTTATTGTCCCAAGGCAAAATGCCTGGCTTTTCTTTACTTTGGATTATCTCTTGCCTGAACCAGCCCTATTCACAATAACCTTAAAAAAAGCCCTCACTTCCTTGGCTATTTGCCTCTTTAAACTGTACATCTTTTATGTCTGTGTGTGTCTGTATGTGTGCGTGTGTGTGTGTGCCTTTTGTTCCATATTTTCCTCATAAATCTGGTTAAGAACAGCAAACAACAACCATGCCACACTGTCTATATCCTGCCACACTTGTGATATTTTTTCCACCAAGTTAACTAATCTATTACTTTAAATTCAGCCCCACTCAAATCTTTAAGTTGTGATCAGAATGCATACAGTCTCTTTGCTAGTATATAAATAGGGATCGCCTCTAGTCCAATGTCCAATACAGTCCTCATTTTTCTCTAAAACACTCTGAGTCCCATCTGCATTTCTAACAGCAGCAGCATTCTGATCTTCCTTACTCTCACCAAAGCTGGCTTTCAAGCCTTCCAGGACTTTTCTCGCCTGCATCTCCAAACTCTCTCAAATTCCTCCTGCAGAGAAGTTCCAAAGGCATTAAGAACCACATGGTTAGGTATTTGCACAGTGAGGACCCCACTCCCAGTACCAATTTTCTGCATCAGTCAGCTGCCATCACTGCAGCAGAAAAACCAACCCAAAGAAACTTATGGAGGAAAGGGTTTATTGGAAGCTCACAGTTAGTGGGTCAGCCCATAATGGCAGTGTGCAAGCCTGGCATTTGCAGAAGGCAGGACCCCATGATAGATGACCTGAGAGCATCATGAGACAGGAGACAGAGAGACCTTACTGGAACTGCAGGTATGGGTAAAAGACTTCCAGACATACTCCTGGTGACCACTTCCACAAAGATGAGTCCCACCTCCCAAAGTTCCATGACGCAGTGCCACCAGCTGGGGACTGAAGATTAAAGCACACGACCCTCAGAGGATATTTTATATTTAAACAATGACACAAATCAAAACAATGAGCAAATGCATGGGTTTCCAGAAGAATAAATGAGACGCTACCCACAAGGTGTTTTGGATGGCCTGATCTTAACAGTCGCTTGTTCTGTCCACCTATCTGACCTCCTGCAATCGCCAGGACATATGTGTCCCCGGTCTTTCACTGAGCACAACCAGGAGCACAAAAGTATCATTTGGGTATCATTTGGTGTTTTGCCAGGGGCCAGCTTTGTGCCAGGCCCTGCACCAGATGCCAGGCCCCCAGGCATGAGACTGGGAGCTGTGTCTTTGGGGGCTTGGCAGCCAGATTGGGAGAAGGAAGCTGCCTCTGCCCTGAGGTGATTAGAGCCATGTGAGGGACCTGAAACCCCACAGCTGAACTGCAGGGAGCCAGGCTTCTGGGAGCTGGGCTCAAGCAGAGTTCTTGGAGGGACTGAGTTCATGGTGGCCCTAGGTATGATGGGAGACTATTGGGATTAGTCAAGGGAAAGGATGACAGGCACAGGAGGCAGCAAGGACAGAGGCACCAGGGGGGCAATACACCTGAAGGGGAAGCAGACACCTGTAGCCGGTATGTGTGGGTCAGGCCCCCTCCAGTCTGTGGCTCCCGACCCCTCCACACCAAGACGCCATTCCCCAAACGGAGGCCCATCTTCCAGCATCAGCCTGGATCAGCACGCAGTGAAGGGGCCACTGCCTGTGTCTGCTGGCCTCACACGGAGGACAGCTGCGGCTCAAGGGCAGCCAGAATGAGGCCAGGGGTGGGGCCCACACCAGCCAGCAAGGCACCGCCATCATGGCTTCCCAGAGGAAGGCAAGCTGGGCTGCACTGTGAACGATGACTCCCGCTGAGCAGGGAGAAGCTGGTCCAGGCAGAGGAGGCCACTCGTCAAGGTGGGAGGTGGGGCGGAGCTCAGTGCACCTGAAGGCAGCAGGCCTGTGTGCTGGAAGGTTCCTGACACTTCTTCTGAGGACACCAGGCCAAATTAGCAGTGAGAAGACTGAACTCCAGAGAGGGCAAGGGACTTTTTCAAGGTCCCATAGCATCTCAGCAGCAAAACTTGACAGAACCTTGGTCCCTGACTCATGGCTGAGAGCTTTTGGAATAGAGGTCATCAAAGAGCTGACTAGGAGACAGGTGGGGTGAGAGGATATTGCCAGGAGTCCTCTCTGCCCTGAACCCATCCTGCACTTTAGATATGTAACAAGAAGTTAGTGGGAACCAGGCCCTGTAGTGCATATCTGTAAGCCCAGCAACTTGGGAGGCTGGGGCAGGAGGATCGCGAACTCAAGGCTGGAGGCAGCTTGTACATCATAGCAAGGCCTTATCTCAAAATAAAAAATAAAAAAAGGAACTGGGGGTGCAGCTCAGTGGTGAAGCACTTACCTAGCATGTGACGGCTGTGGGTTCAACCCCCTAGTATGGCAAAGAAAGAAAATTTTTTGAAAAAAAAAAATTAAGTTACTGAGAAAAAAATGTCACCATTTGGATTGTTCCCCTTTCATTTTAGCCTCTTCTGGAGAAAACATGCATTCGTTTGCCACGGAGCCAAGAGGCAGTGAAACCTTCCTGGAAAACCCAGCCCAAATTAGCCTCAGGCAGAGGGAACTTAGTGACTCCATCGACTTCCAAGTCTGGAGCAGGGTTGGCTGCAGGCACAGCCTGATCCAGGAGTCAGACGGTGCCTCCAAAGCTGGATTCCCCTCTCTTTGTTCTTCAGCTTGATCTCTCTCATGTTGGCTTCCCCTTGGAATGACGTCTTTCTCCCCTGTGCACCCAGCTTTCATGCACTCAGGGAGAGTCCCATAGGGTCTCCTTGGGCCTGACTGTCACACTTGCCTACCCCTGAGCTAATCACAGCATTCCAGGAGGAGGTATCAGGGGCTCTTCCCAGAGTCCTGGGTGGGGGCCATGGCCTGTGGGACCCCCATGAATCCAAGGGAAGAATGTGGGGAAGAGTGGCACCCCCAGCATGTTTCTGAAGTTGAAGGGCAGAAGCCAAAGCCACAGGTACCCAACTCGCAGCTCTCAGAGTCCAACCCAGAGAGCGCCAACTGCACAGCCATCCCTCGGGGGCCTTGGGTGTCAGAAGCCTGGGAGGGGACAGCTGGGGGGCAGTCTGAGGTCTGCAGTCTGATGCTTCCTTCTTATCCACGTCCAGTCGTTCTGTTTAAAGATTCTGGACATGTTGGGACGTATTTCCTGACTGAGGGCTGGGCTGAGAGCTTGGGCCGCCATCTTGGCTCCACCGTCAACCCAGCTGTGCTCTTGGCCAACTCACTGCTCTTCCCTGGGCCTCTGGCTCCCACTTACAAGGAGGAGGGTGGAGCAGATTTGTGGGTTCCCCAAAACATACCCTCTCCATGAAGTCTCTCAGAGAAAGTGGCAGCTCTGGTGACGTGGGCGAGGAGGGCAGAGTTCTGGTGTTGCTCTCCCTCCCCACCCCCACCTGTCTGAAAGACCACCAGTCCAGAGGGCCTCAACTGCAAGGCCACGAGGCCGTGCAGAAAGAAAGCAGGCTGTGGGAACAGAGGGGCTACAGGCCTGGGTGGAAATTGCAATACCCCCAGCGTACAGGTTAATTCTTGCCACCTCAGAATGCCAGGACTAGCGGAACATGGCGGCCACACCTTCATCGTAGCACTAGAGGCTGAGGCAGGAGAATCATGACTTCCAGGTCAACTGGGGCTATACAGAAAGACCTTGTCTCAAAAAGCAAAAACAAAACACAACAACAAAATATCTCCATAACTTAACACTGCTGCTCCTTGTCATGCCTGTATTTGGAGGCCCTTGCTCTGGCCCTGACCTCCGCTGGGCACCTCTGCCCTAGCTGCTTCTGCTCTACCTGCCTCGTGTCCTCTTCTGGGCCAGGGGCCAGGCCAGGCATGCTCTCCCAGTGACTGCAGGGACACTCCGCAATGCACAGGAGAGAATCACACTCAACGGCACTTTTGCCAACATGCCAGCCAGAAAACAAACGTCATGGCCAGACCCAAGGTCAAGACTGGGGACATTTGATCCTCCCAGGGAGGCTATGGCAAGGCTGTGGGGAGGAGCTGAAGCCCACGAGTCAAGCTACCGCAACCCCGTTCTCACAGGGGACCTCAAGCAACTGAAGTGAACTCGGTGGGCCTCAATGTGCTCATCTGGAAAATGGGGCTAATAAGACTGACCCCCTGGGGTTGCCACAAGAACACAATCATCTTCATGACGCCTCCGCTTTCCTGCAACTCCATCCAGAGGCAGATGCTGCCTGCAGAACCCCAGACTCACTCGGGCCCAGGCTCTAGCAGCTGTAGGAACACATGATCACCATCCTATGCAACGGTGGCAGGAAAATCTGGGGGTGAGGGGACGCGTGGGCATGTGTGTGAGCAGAGACGCGAGGTGGGTCCCCCGAGAGACAGGTGCCACAAATTCTACTTTGTGATGCCTCTGAAAGGCTGAAGGCACTTTGAGGGCCCAGCTCCCCAGATTCTGCCTGCTGCAGAAATCATCATGTTATAATTACAAGTTAATTAAAGCAGAAGAGATCAAAGCTACTTTAGACAGATTAATGATAGGGCGAGTGCCAGGAATTTTCCCGTTTCATGTATTAACCACATTGTGGTTTTTATTCCACATTTCTCCCTCCTTTTGTGTCAGCTGAAAAGCCTTTCATATCTTTTCTCTGCCCCCCTCAATGCATGAGGAATTTGAAGTCCTAACAGCTGTGGGGAGCTTTCTGTGGAGAAGGGGCCCATTCAAAGGATATCAGAAAAATCAACAAGCCTTTTAGCTTCTGACTAGAGTGAAGCTGTCACCTGCCTAACCTTCCTCTGCAAAAAAAAAAAAAAAAAAAAAAAAATCCACAAAAAACATCAGTCATTCACATCAAGCCACAGTAAAGAGGGGACTGGAAGCCGGACGCCCTGGCCGCATCTTCCAGAGAGGTTCTGGGAAGAAAGGGATTTTTGCATCTCAGTTTCTCCACCCGGCTAAGCATGACAACCAAGTCATCAAAGCTCTGCCTGAGGCGAACGTGTGGGTCTGAGACCCGGGGCAGAAACGTAAAGGAACAACCTCTGCACTCATCCTCCACTGGATGTCTGTGCACATCTGGCACCCGGCAGCGCTGCCGGTAGGAGGGTGAGGGAGTCATAGGGCGCCTTTGCGGTCCAGCTGGCGGAGCCTGGGGTTCACGGGGGTGGAGTGTTGTCGAGGCACTTTCACCTGCTCTTCTCAGGGACAGGAAGCTTGTTCCTCTCCTGCAGAGAGTCAGTCACTGGGAAGGACAGCGCTCTCCTCAGGGACGGGGTCTGACCCCCGAGACACCTTCATCATCAACATGTGGCTCCCTGAGTCATGGCCAAAGGACGGGCAGAAGGAGGAAGGAGGATGGGAGCACTTTTTAAACCAGAGCTGGAGGGTGTCCATCAATTTTGCCCATGGCCCGTTGGCCTGAGCTCAGTCACCTGCACTGCCCAGCTGCACAGGGGCTGCGAACTGGAGTCTGAGGCTGGGCGAGTGCTTCCTAGCCACGAGGATGCCACGTGGCAGGGATGCGGTCTGCAGTGGGTAGCCAAGCCTCTCTGGCAGCACCAGTAATCCCAGGAACACAAGACCGACCCTTCCCGAGGGAGGCTTGGGCCGGTTTCCACGATCTGCTCCTGCAGCACCTGCCACCCTCCCAATCTGGCGGATTAAAATACAGACGTGTTATGATCTCGCACAGCTCTGTAGGCCGGCTGGGCTCAGCGGAGAGCGCTCACGGTGTTCTCGAGCAGCTGCGTCCCACGGCAACGGAGCGTCCAAGATGGTTTCTCACCTACACCACCACCACCTTAGCTGGGATGCCCAGGTCAGCAGGGAGGATGAGTCCAGCACCCCTCTGTCCCCCACAGGGGTCTAACTCACATCCTCGCAGTGTGGCGGCCTCAGTGCAGCGAGGCGTTCATGAGCCAGCTGGCTTCCCCAGCTGGACCTTCTAAGGAGCCCAGGCAGATCTCGCAAACTTGGAAGCCCCAGGATGCCAACTCACAGCACTCTGTTGACCAAGCAAGTGACTGAGCCTGACCCACATTCAAAGGAGATGTAGCTACCCCTGTAGGTAGACAGGACAGCCTGCACATGTGGGGACAGGGTGGGTGAAGATAGCAGTCTCTGGGGGAATCATCAGCACATCGTGGTGACCCCAGGTGGCTTCCTGGCAGAGGTGGCACAAAGATATGAGTGGTGAGGGGGGAAGATCATGGTGAAGCCCCTCAAAGATGTGTGTGAACCCCCTAGGAGGGGGACGCATGAAGAAAGCAGCTGTGCTTGGCATGTGGAGAGCTGGGGCAGTGAGGGAGAAATGGGATGGCAGGGCCAGAAGTGGGGACAGGGGAGGGTGTCAGCTGCTATAAAGAGCCTGGGCTCTAACCTAAGGCGCTGGCAAGAAAGGGGGAGCGTGAGCCAGGAGGTGGTCCACAGACACTGGTTGCTTAGAAAGGTCTCTGGCTGCTGAGTGGAGAATGGATTTGACAGGAGGTGGGGATAATTGCAGAGCCAGGCGGGGGCTGGGTCTTCCAGGGCGCCTGCTACTTCTCTGCCTCACTCTATCCTCTTAGGAGGGAAGAGGCAGGTCACAGGTGATGGGTCATGCTTGTTAGTCAGAGGAGGAGACAGGCCTGGAGAAGGGAGGGGGCTCGCCCAGGAAGTTCTGTGAGTCAGTGCCAAGGGCAGGACCAGAACTCTGTCCTCCTGACTCCCAGTCAAGGGATGCCCGCTGAAGACCAGCTGCCAGCTGAGAAAACCCAGCCCCTGCAGTATGGCTAGGGAGGTAGCAAGGGCCAACAGAGGAGGAGGCAAGTTTAGGGTACAGTGCAATGCAGCTGACAGAAAGGCGTTCAGACTGTGAGCCCAGGAAGCAGGGGGTGGAGTTAAGCACTGCTGTCGGCTGGCTTGGGGGCATTGTGTGAGCCATTCCCCCTCCCCAGCTCAGGTCCTTGCTGGGACTGTCCAAAGGAGACCCATCCAGCCTGGGACAGTCCTTGGTTCCAAGCGGTGTTGTAACCAATGCACACAAAGGTCTTCCTGGCTGGGCGGTTGTGCACACACTGGGCAGACGACCGGAAACTGCAATAATGCATCGGTGCCAGGATGATTGGGGAACGAGCAGAGATGAGGTGTAGGAAAACAGAAGGCAAGGACAACCATGAGGGCTAGGCTGGGAGAACCCTGGGGCTAGGCTGGGCTTGGGAGTTTCTGGAAGAGCTGAGACTTGCCCTAGGCTTGGGAAGATGGGTAGGATCTGGATCGAGAAGGAAGGATGGCAAGAGATACAAAATGGGGGCAGGGTGAGCATCCGTCCCTCAAAGGCTTACTGTGCACTGACTTATTCACAGCCAGTGATGAGCTCGGTGTGCGGCCACGACAGCAGTCACCTGGGAGTTGAGAATGCAGAGGCATGCAGAAGGTGGGGAGGAGAGGCCTTGCTGAACCAGAGGCATCTGGTTTAGTGTGAAAGGATGCGACACAAGAAATATATTCCCAAGGCCAAGAATTGCCAAGCCTAGGAGTTTTGAGATTGCGCAGATGCTAGCAGGGAGCCACGGAAGGAGAGTAAGGGAGATAGGAATCTGGAAAGAGGATTGGGCGGAGATTTCAGAAGATCTGGCCATTTACTCTGCAGGTGAGGTTAGGCAAACCTCATGGGGGATGTAACCTCTGTCTAGTTAATGTTTGTTAGAATTCAGTGATATCACATCTTCATTCATAAAACACCTGTGGCAGACTCTGCTCCAAGCCCTAGGGAAGCAGGTCAATAAAGTCACTAGTGAGAAAGTAACTTGAAGACATCCCCACCCTATACAAATGACAGACATTGTGTTTAGGACTCGTGGGTCTTGGCCCCATCTCCGATCTTCTTTGGCTCTGTGGCTGTGAACCAGGGTCTTTGATACCCAGAGCCTGAGTTCCTTCATCTATATAATGAGAGAGGCGGGGCCTTTGGCCTCAGCATTTTCTCCCAGGGCTTAACGTTCAGTGATTCTGTCTCAAGCAATAGCAAGACGTTTAGAAGAATCACTGCAGTATTCAGAAGAGGTTGGAAGAGAGGCTTATCATGGACAGAGACTCCAGGTAGGCAGTTGTCTAATTGGTGTCTTTTTTGTGCATTGTGAAACTTCGCACTCACACCATCTCCCACTCACCCCCATCATCAGAGAAATAAAATCAGGAGGAGTTGGCATCCTCCATTGAATTGGCCACCCTGGCCCACTTACAGCTCTGGAGTGTCCCTAGTTGGCCCTATTCCTACAGGATGAACCTGACAGAGCTTGTCACACTTGGAAAAATGATTGTGATGGGAGGAGTCAGAGGATCTGCAAGGGAGTGTGAGGCGCTCGTGGATTACAATTTCCTTTCTCTTCAAGGAGAGTGCGAGAGAGTCAGCACCATGGCCAGCTCCGTCCGCTCCTATAGGGCTCCCTTGTCCACTTTGGGACGCCTGGGAATGACAGAGAAGGGCAAGACCGTCCTCGGGGAGCTCCCTGTCTGAGAGGGAGCCTTGGGTCCCACCCAGGGGCTGGTGCAATAGAGAAGAGCACTCTGAGGGGCTCCAATCTGACGCAGTACGTGGGAGGCATACTTGCAGAAAGTCATGACATAAGAGAGCTGAGGGGAAAGGCAGGGGTGGACAGAGTGGAAAAAGGAAGGTAATATTTATTTGTTCAGCCTGTGCTGGGCACTGCTCAGATAAAGTCCTCACAGCCACTGCAGAAGGTTGGTGTTATCATGCCAGTCCCATAAGTAAGGACGCAGAAAATGGGAAGAGTGTAGCAGCTTCCTCGAATCTTACAGCCTGCTAGCACAAGACTTAGGGCTTGAGCCCAGACCCATTCCAGGCTATTTGTTGCTATCCCTCAAGCTCCTACGAGTCCAGATGCCATCTCGAAGTGTCGGGGTTCAGCTCAGGCCCGGCAGAGGTCAGAGCCTTGCCCAGACACCACATGGGTATCAGGGACACACTGAACCGGATTGGTGTTATGGCCAGTGGCGCCAATGAAGGACCTCGGGAGACCTTCAACAGGGAAAACAGGAAAGGAAAGTTTATTGGGTTACTCCCCAGGTGGGGTGCAACAAGCAAGCAACCCCTAAGCAAATGCTATAAGTGCTGGCTCTAAGCCTGCAGCATGGAATGCTGCAGGCTGAGTGCTGGAACAGCTCAGCCTTAAAGGCACAGCTACAGCAGCCAGTGTTCCGCTGGGCTGGAGGTCAGTTGGTCTTGACTCTCACAGCTCGCCTTTTCTACCTCCCTCCTTCCCAGGGATAGGAGGAATTGGGAGGCTCTTTGTGGCTTGATTGTAGCCTTGGGCGCTTCGGAGCCCCTGGTCTTGACTGTGTCAGCTTGCTTGAAGAGTCCACTGGAGTAGGGAGCGCTAGTCGAGGTGATGGGGTTCAGTTGGCAGTTGAGGGATGGTCAGAAGTGGTGGTGGGAGGAGAAGTAGTAGGGGGGTCCAGGGGGTCCGGGAGCCCTGCTTATATAGGGTCCTGGAGGGGCATGTGACTGGGATTAGCCAATCAGGGCACACACCTGACAGGTACTGCAGATAAACTGACATACCTGCTAGGTAGGGACAGTTATCTAATGAAAATGCCAAGGATAGCCAATCAGGATTAAGGTAGTTAAGGCAGGGCAGGCTGGTCAGGTGCCATCTTTGCTCACTCTATGGGAGGGGCAGGTGTGAGTAAAATGTGGCCCTGGGGTCAACTAGGGGTCAGCCCCTCAGGCTACTATGAGGGACCCTAGTTATGGGGTAGATTTTAAAAATCCCCAACATTGGAGTTGGACACCCAGCAGAAGCTCTGCAAATGTTTGTCACACCGTGGAAGGAACGGACAAGCACGGGGAGTGAGTTGGGTGCATGTGTGGACAACAGCTGGGGGAGAGGAGCCTTCAGCTGGATGCAGATGCAGAGCCTCAGAGAAAGCCAAGGATGCTGCCTCCCTCTCCCTGGGGAGCGGCCCTCTCACCCCACCATGGAGTGAGGGCATGGACGGGTCTGCCCTGAAGGCTGTGGGTTTACTGGCTCCTCCCACCTACTCCCCAGGGCCTCTGCCTGACTTGGGGGACAGAGAAGCCCCTCCTCTCCGCCAGCTCCACTCTGGATGGGGGAGAAGGCACATCCTCTCCCCTCCCAGGCTCAGCTTGCTCCAGACCAGTATAATGAGGCTCTCAGTGGTGTGTCTGACAGGCCTGGACACGCCTTGACGCAGGGTGGAAAGGCCAAGCTTGGAATCAGGTCTGAGTTTGCCTGGTATGAAGGGAGAGACACAAAAGATTCTGCAAGAGAGAAGAGAGAGAAGGGGAAAGAGAGAGAGGTAGACTGAAGGGAGGACTTCCCAGCTGCAGGAATCATCCACCCCCAGAATGGGTGAGAGAAAGCTCCCTGAGGAGTAGATACGTGTGGAAAGGGTAGGAGATTCTTTCCCAGGGGGCCATTGTGACGCCATCCTCGGGGGACATGGCAGAGCCATGGCATGAAAGGCACTCATCAAACGCTCAGATACCAGAGCTGGAAGGGCGTGGAGGGAGGATTTCCTCCATCAATCGTACTCTTCTCAAATGGGCAGGAAGGGGCTATGTGTCTGTCTGCAGCCAAGGTGCTGCAGAGAGGGCAGGAAGACCTCGCAGTCCCACCTCCCCATCCCAGTCCGTCACAGACAGATCCTCTCTGTTCTTCCTGCTCTGAGCTTTCCCTGAACCTGTAGGCCTTTCCCACAGATGAATATCATTTGCTGGTGTCTGATTTCATGCACCCACTTCACGTTTTATCCCCTTCTGGCCCTGGGGCCCTGCCATGGAGACCCCATGGGGATTCCCACGAAAGAGATCCAGGGGCATGCAAAAGCAAGTGGGCTCCAAGTAACCGCAGAAAGACAATGGGCTTCAGAACCCTTGAGCTCCAAGTGAGTAATCACACAAGGACAACGGGCTTCAGGGCCCTTGAAACTGTCTTTTCCTGAGCTTTGACATGCTGTGGACCCTGGGGCCCCAGGACCTGGCTTCAAATCTTGACTACAGTATTTCCTAGGTGGCTGACCTTGGGCAAATTAATCCCTATGACTCCATTTCCCCCAGTGTGAAATGACGATAATGCTATTAACCACTTCCTAGGCAGTGAGATGCCTGCAGCCGTAGCCCTGTGGCATCCGATGCTGTCAGATCTCAGAAGCTAAGCAGGATCAGGCCTGGTTAGTACTTGGATGGGAGACTGCCTGGGAACACCAGGTGCTGTAGGCTTGGGAAGAGGACCTGGCAACCCACTCCCAAAAATCAATCTGCCATTGAAAACCATATGAACAGCAGAGAAGCACTGACAATAGTGTTTCTCCTGTTGTACACAGGGTCGCTATGAATTGAATAATGACTCAACAGTACCTAACAACAACAACAAGGCAGTAAGATGGAAGCAGTTAATCCTTTTAAGCCACTTAGAACTGTGCCTGGTACATAGTAAGTGCTCAATAGACGCTAACACCTATGATCAGCATGGCTAGGGGTGGGCTGGGGAAGCAGGGAGGCTGACTCAGGCGCTCTGGTCTGTGACTCTAGAAATCTGGGCTGTAGGTCCAGCTTGGTTTTGGAAGATTTGCTGTGTGGCCATGAGCTTGTATCTCCAGGACTCAGTTTCTCCATCTGGAAAATGAAGCAATTATAGAAAGAGACTTCTCCCTCGCCCTCCAGTTCTGAGAGTCTGCATCAATGGCTGGAGTTCCTCACCCAGTGAGGGGATCTAGTTCAGCAGCCTATTCAACTCCCACCTCCTAGCTTCAGTTAGAAATCCCAGCCTCACCATCTACTCCCTTCTCTTCTGGCTCATTCGACAGGATTTTCTCATGGATCTCAGAGTCATGGCAGCTGACCATAGAGAAAATCCAGCTGTCTGGGCAGAAACGCCCTTGATGGGCCCCTGGGCTGGCCACTAGCTGACCGTCCCCCTCCCCTCAGGTCCTGCCATTGTCCTCCGGTGCCAGTCTCCCTGGGTCACAAGGCTGCCTGTCAGAGGAGCTGGGCAGCAGCTCCCTAAGGATGGGGGGGCAGCCCTGTGCCAGCTGCCACCCACACCTGGGCTCAGTGCATCTGACAGTCTGCATGGCAAGGGGAGGGCTGGCCCCCTTCCCGGCTGGCCCGGCGGAGCGAGATCAAGGGACGGGGCTGTCAGTGCGAGTTTGGGATGTATCACTGGTGCTGAGGAAAGGGATTTGGGGAAGCAGGGGGAACCTACTGAGGGGGATTCAGAACAACTCTCACTTCCTGCCTACCTCTGTGTTTAGGCAACACCCCAGTGCAGTACGGGCAACAGAAAAGGCACAGGCCGGGCATTAACGAGGCCAATGCATGTGCCTTGCCATGGCCTCCCTCAGCTGGGGGGCTTTGGGCAAGTTTTGCCCCTCTCAGAGATGTACTTTCTTCCTTTACACAATGGGGATCCCAATGAGAGCCATCTTTGGGCTTGGGAAAAGCTTGAAAGAGAACGCATGTGTAGTAATGTCTGCTAAGCACTCACAATGCCCCAGGCACTATTCTCGATGCCTTCTATATGTGCTGTCTATAATCCTCCCAACAACCTTTTCGAGAAGACACAGAGAGGTTAAGTGACTTGCCCAAGGGCACACAGCTGGTCAGAGGCAGAGCCAGGGTTCATTCCTAAGCAGTCTGGCTACAGACAACACTCCTCCCCGCTCTTCTTGGCAGGGGTTTCCAGTACAGCCTCTGTAACTGGCTCAATGTCACATTGCCCTTTCCCTCATTGACGCCAGGGCAGGGGAAAGCATGGGCTGTCCTGCTGCAGGAGAGAGGGGACTTGTGGACAGCTGTCTCCTGGATGGGACTTCTACAGTCCTGAAGTCTCTGAGAGCCATGTCACTTTTTCTGGCCTTGCCTGCATGGACTCCTACCACCTTCTGTGGCCTGAAAGTCCTCAAAGGATTTCAAAGCTCCACAACTCAGGGACACATTCCCTCCAATGCGTCAGGATGTAGAAGCTGCATACACAGCAGGCAGCCTTGTGTCACCAGGGGGTGTCTGTTTCAAACCCTCCCAAGGACCTAGGCCTTCCTATGCCACCTTACCAGCCATGACAGCTCCCAGGCCACCACACTGGACCCTGTCCCATCTGCCCCACAGCTGGGGTCAGTAGATGCTGAAAGGATTATTCTACACCATAAATTAGTGTCAGAGAGACCAAGGTG
Organism: Pedetes capensis; assembly: GCA_007922755.1. Classification (NCBI taxonomy): domain Eukaryota; kingdom Metazoa; phylum Chordata; class Mammalia; order Rodentia; family Pedetidae; genus Pedetes; species Pedetes capensis. The sequence continues at coordinate 82,408 of VMDO01002597.1, read as the reverse complement.
AGGCTGGTGCCTTTGAGTGCACTGCCCACCAAGTAAATGTCTCAAATTCTTTTTATTAGGCTCTTATCATAACATTAAGCATTTTTATGAGTCAGGGGGAAAGTGGGTTAAAGTATGTTTTCTTGTGAGACAGGGAAGGGTTATTTATTCTTTATGTTAGCATGTTCTGCTCACTGCATGTAGACAGAGTCTGCACTACGGGGTCTGTGCCCAAGGTCAGAGAGATAAAAGAAGGGGGCTTTCAGGCTTAGAGAGCTTCTGAGGGCCAGAGACTTCCCTGACCATTTTCTCCTTGTATTTTCTCCAGCCTTTCCAGCTATGTCTTCCCTTACAGACCCCCAATATGTTCCCTCCACTTTGGAGGGCCTGACATCAGGTATTATTCAGCCTCGTAGAGTAGCCAGAGGTCTGTCTCCACCTTGTAGCATTGGGATGCTACAAGACAGGTACCTTGTCATTGCCCAGAGCACCCGGGGCTGCCTGACAGAAGGGCAAGGTGAGGAAGGGGCCTGCAGTGGACAAGATCAAAGCCACAAAGCAGTTGGTTTCACTTAACTACGCATCAGGTGTCCCCATGAGGGTGGGGATGGAGGCCAATGTGGAAGGAGGCAACACTGTGTGGCAGCCTGAGCCTCGGCCTTGGTGACCAGAGAGACCAAATGGTTTGATCCAGGGCCCAGTCTTAGGACTCCAAGGAAACCCACAATCAGTCAACATGGGGAGCACCACGGACCCACAGCCCTTCTTCCCTAAGTCTCCGTGTCCATCCCCTGGGCGGCTTTCCTTACATTGTCCCTACCCCTAGGTCATCTGTCCTCCTGGTCCCCTGTAGGGAGAAATTGGGAGAAAATTGGCAAAAACTCCAAACTGGGAAAACAGCTTTTGAAGATCTGGTTTGTAAATTAGAAACCTAGGGAAAATGAAAGTAAATTGATTGGACGTTTGTGCAAAACCCTTCACAAGTCCCCCAAACCTGACTGGACAATTGGACTCAAAGCTGATTGGCTCAGGCCATTCCGTGGGCGAGGTATATAAGGAGCTGCACTGCAACAGCTCTCTCTTCTCTCTCTCACCGCCACCACCAAGGAAGAAAGAACTCTCTCTTGCCCAGATCATCAATGAGGAAAGAACCCTCTCTCTCTCTCTCTCTCTCTCTCTCTCTCTGTCTCTGTCTGTCTGTCTATCTGTCTGTCTCTCTCTCTCTCTCTCTCTCTCTCTCTCTCTCTCTCTCTCTCTCTCTCTCTCTCTCTCTCTCTCTCTCTCTCTCTCTCTCTCTCTCTCTCTCTCTCTCTCTCTCTCTGTCTCTCTCTCTCTCTGTCTCTCTGTCTCTCTGTCTCTCTCTCTCTCTCTCCTGGACCATTGACCACCAACTAGACAAGAGCTCTCTCTCTGTCTGGCCACCAACAAAGCAAGAACTCGCTCCTCGTGACCACCGAGACCACCAACAGTCCTTGCCCCGTGATCCCTTGCTCTTTCTGCTTCTTCTTTTCTATGCTGAGATTCCCCATTTGCCCTTTCTGATCCTGCCCTGCCTTCCTAGGCCCTCCTGTGTGCCCCAGCGGCTGCTCTACAGGGGCATTTCCAGGTCTCTGAGACCCTGGAGGGAAGTTGCTGACTCAGGAGCAGAGCAGAGGGCTGGGGTATGGGATGAACCCCTGGCCTGGAGGCTCCCTCCTACAGGGCGCACTCCAGCCCCAGCCGCTCCCACCACTTCCCAGGTCTCTGCATACTCTCCTCAGTTAGACTTGACCTTGCACACTGCATCCCCTGGGCCCTGCCCATGGGTTCCCCATCCCCACCATGGGCTCTCAGCTCCAGGCACCTGGGTCCCCAGCAGTCTTTGTCTCTCCCTCCATCTTCATTGTTTATGGGTCCATGCATCTTACTAATTCCACCCCCTCCCACCCCAATTCTGTCTTATTTTTCTGCCTCATTCTCCTCACCCCTCTTCCTGTCCTTCTTCTCTTCCCTCCCCAGTCTCTGTAAAACGCTCATTTCAGAGGCAGCAGCCACCAGTCTCCAGGATAGCGCAGGTGAACAGGTGAGGTGAGGATCTGTGCACCGGGTGGGGGGAAGATGCCATGGGAACGAGTCCCCCAGCTGTCCCGGACTCCTGCTTCCCAAACCCCATCCTGGAGTCTCTCTGCAGGGATCAGGGCATTGTCACATTAGGAGCTGGCAGCGATGCAGCCCTGCAGTCCTCTAAGGTGAAGCCAGGCAGTGAGGAAGCATATCTGACCCTGGTCCCACGCCCAGGGATTCCCTTCGTTCCCCCTGCATTCCCTTTGTTCTCCCCAAGTTCCCTTCATCAGCAGCCCCTCCTGCAGAGACACCTAATGCCTCAGACTCCACAGCCCCCGAACAGGGGTCTCCCCTGCGCCTGAGCCGCCTGCTCCCATTCGCCCATTCTTCCAAGGAGTCCTCCTTGATTCCCCCTCTTCCTGCAGACCCCGAGTCTCAGCCATTCGGCCTCTGGAGTAACTCTCCGATGTGTCCTGTGGTGTCCAGCCCCTACACCCTGTCAAAGCCACTCTTGACTCCTGCCTAAGTAACAGTGATCCTGGGGGTCCTCTGGGGGTCCTCCCCTCCACTCTCCACCCACTACCAACGTGGCCGATTCAAGTCAAAAGGAGTCATTTTCCTACTTTTGTTGTTGTTAGGTGCCGTCGAGTCGGTATCTGACTCATAGCAACCCTCTGTACAACAGGGGAAACACTATTGTTAGTGCTTCTCTGCTGTTCATAGGATTTTCAATGGCAGGTTGATTTTTGGGAGGGGGTTGCCAGGTCCTTCTCCCAAGCCTACAGCTTCTGGTGTTCCCAGGCGGTCTCCCATCCAGGTACTAACCAGGCCCAACCCTGCTTAGCTTCCGAGATCTGACGGGATTGGATGCCACAGGTCTACAGCTGCAGGCTTTCCTACTTTTAGAACCCCTCAAACACCTTCCCTTGCTTTCCACGAACACCAGACACCGGCCCTGGCTCCAGCCCAGCGCCCCCTCTGATCAGCATCTCCCACTCCCACCCATCAAGGCAGACTCAGGCGCAGAGGCTTTGCCACCCCAGGACTTCCCTAAGGCCCTAGCACCCCTAAGGTGCTGAGTCCATACAGGGCTCAGCTCTGCCTTTCTCTGGGCCTGAGACAGCAGAGGCAGGGAGGGGCGGGGGCCGGGACTCTGCCGTCATTTATCTGGACATTTATCTGCCTGCCTGCCAACCTGCCTGCCTGCCTTTTGTCCCATCTTCTCTTTATTTATCTGTCAATCTACCTTCCTGTCTGTCTCTTCGTCTGTCACCTGAATCTCTGGGTGTCAGGGCTGCCTACGGCCTGAACTCTCCCACCTGCCTTCCAGCAGGAGTCTGAATGCATGCACGGTCTCCACGGCCTCACCCTCCAAAACAGCTGCCCTTTCCTCCCTCTGCCCACTGGGAAAACTCCAGCCCTGTCCTCAGATTCATACCACTCCCACAGGGTGGCCCAAGGAAAGCTTCCAAGAATCACACCACCCCAAACTATTATTCACCTAAAGTCACCACCCAAAACTACTATTCACCCACAGTTATGGTGGCGGTGCACCCGCACTGTGCAGCCTCCGTTCTCCTTTATTCACTCAGCAAACATTTCCTGAGCACCTATCTTGCGCCAAGCGCCATAACCGGGCCCCTGATGTTAGGAGGTTAGACAAGCTTGCCATGGTCTGTGACAGAGTGAGTTGCCACCCGGAGCCAAAGGAATGCATGGGATCATCTCTTAGCCTCAAACATTGAGGGACCAGGCTCAGAGAGGCTCAGTGACTCACTCCAGGCAACACCATCAATGACGGGCACAACTGGGTCAGACCCCAGCCGGCTGCTTCCCAATGCTCTCTTTTCCGCATTGCTGATGGTTGGCTTTGCCTGGAGAGGCACCTGCAGAGCCTGGGGGCTGACGGGGAGGCAGGGACAGGGCGGGGGGGCCGTGCTGAGCTGCAGCAGAACAGGATCTGACTCTCCAGGGCCACACACTCCACCAGCCATTAATCCCTCCACTCAGCCGTGTAATTCGATAGCATCGTGTCGTCTGAGTGCTGTGATGGGCATGTGATTACCACAAATGCGCTGGGGAGGGACAGGCGGGGCTGCCCCCGGCACCTCTGCCAGAGATGGCAAGCGATTCTGCTCTGGGGCTGAGTGGTGGGGTCTCAGGCTGAGGGCAGGGGTTGCCAAGGTCATCCACTGCCCCTATGCCACTGGAGCAGGATGGGGCAGACCCCCAACCCTGAAGAAGAATGAAAAATCTCCCCAAACATGCTCCAAAGCAGGGCTGATCCGGGCTAGGGCAGGGCAGGCCAGCTCTCTGCAAAGAGCCGGGTAGTAAGGACTTCTGGCTCTGCACCTGTCCCGCTCTGCCATTGTGGTGCGGAGGCAGCCATAGGCCACGTCTACATTCCATGGCTACAACAGTGACTGTGATCATCACGGCAGTGCACATTTAGGGAGCACCTACTATGTGCCCCTGCAGCAGTAGCCCTGTGGCATCTGATCCCGTCAGATCTCGGAAGCTAAGCAGGGTCGGGCCTGGTTAGTCCTTGGATGGGAGACCACCTGGGAACACCAGAAGCTGTAGGCTTGGGAGAAGGACCCAGCAACCCACTCCCAAACATCAATCCACCAGCAGAGAAGCACTGACAATAGTGTTTCTCCTGTTGTACGCAGGGTAGCTATGAGTTGGATACTGACCCGACGGCGCCTAACAACAAACAACTACGTGCCAGCTCAGTCTTCGTAACAGCCTTATGAAGTTGGCACTTTGAGTCTCTCAAATTCACAGTAGGGGATACTGAGGCACGGGGGTGTTAAGTAGCTGTGTTAGCCAGTTTTTGTTGCGGTGATGAACAGGTTAATGGAGGAGGGGTCTGTTTGGCTCACAGCTTTGTGGGGCTCAGCCCATAGTCTCCTGGCTCCGTTGCCTCTGGGCTGGTGGGTGGGGAGGCAGAGGGTCACAGCAGGAGCATAAGGCTGTGCAAGGTGGCTCCATTCATGGCCAACAGGAATCAAAGAGAGGCAGGAAGAGATAGCCCTTCAAAGCCGCACCCCCAGTGACCCACTTCCTCCAGCCAGACCCTGCCCGCTAATAGGCCACTCAGCAAGAGTTCATCCATGGAGGAGGTCAGCACCCACAGGCCCCCATCACCTCTCAAAAGCTCCACCAGCCGGGGACCGAGCAAGCCTTCAACCCTGAGCCTTGTTGGGGAGCACTCCACACCGGCCCCATCACAGTAGCTAATTTACCCACACTATCCCAGCCAGCAAGCGGCAGAGCCAGTTGGGAAGTTCTACTTGACATCCAGCCACATAGTCATCAGGCTGCCCCTGCCTTCCTCCCACATCCCCTCTAACCCGCCAGCAAATCCCACCGGCTCCAGCCCTCAGCAGATTCCCCAGCCTGACTGCCGATCTCAGGCAGCCATCCAGCCCTGTGCCCACCACCTCCCACCCAGATCCTGCAGCAGCCCGCTTCCTCTCCCCTCACCCCTGTATTCTGTGCCCAGGCAGCAGCCAGGGCTCCCTTTACAAAGGGAAGCCAGGTTCTGCAGCTGCTTTGCTCAATGCCTTGCCATACTTTTTTCTCTCACCAAGAGAAAAAGCCAAGTTCTTATCATGGATGAAAGATGTGCCTCCACCCTCCCATCCCTCTGACTCGGACTATTCCTAGAACATACTGGCACTCCCTGCCCCAGGGCCTTTGCACCTACTCTGCCCTCTATCTCTCTGGCAAGCTCCTCCCCAGACATCCACAAGGCTGCCTGCCTCACCTCCTTCAAGTCTTTGCTCAAGTCCCACCTTCCCAATGCAGCTCTTTAATTCAGCAGCATGCCCACTGCCCTTCCTTTCTGCTTCCCCTTGCCATGATCTACTTTTCCCTTCTATATCACACGTTACCTTTATCGCAGTCAGTTATTTATGCTTTTAATGTTTGTCTGCCTTTCCGCACAAAAGCCAGGCAGTGTCTATTTTCTCCAGGATGCCTCCCCTTCCCCCATCCTGGAGTTGTGCCCCTGGAAGGGGTGCAATGGCATTTGGTGAATGAACACGTGAACCCCACCTAAGTCTTGTGTGGCCGGTGCTCACTATTTTCGCCACTCAGTAGAGATGGATTTGAAGGGGCCACAGATCAAACAAATGACACCTTTGCTGGAGTCCTGGAGAATGTCCCCATTCCATGGCAGATGCTGGCACTTAAACAGATTCCACCCTGGCCAGATCCGGAAAAGCCTGAGTGGAAACTGAGTGCCTTGTGTCTCTTTACGCAAGCTCACAAACCAGGCTGGGAGTGAGGGAGCAGGTCACCTGCCTCCGGAGACCCCACACTCTGCTCCTGGGACAAACAAGTCACAAGCAGAGACTCCTCAGTCCCTTCATACCAAAGGTGGCCAGAGGAATCCAAACGGCAGCAAGGACCAGCACAAAGGGACGCTGGGAGGCACCTGGGCGCCCAATGTGGGTGCTTGGTGCAGTTTGGTTAGAGCCAAACGGCGCCTGCACCTGCCTTCCAGGACGGGACCCGGAGTACCGCAGGAGGACCTGGGCTCCCCGCAGAGGCACAGCGTGGCCTGAGGCTGACGGCAGTGCCAGCGCCAGGCCTATTTGGAATGAGAAGCTCATCCCAGACTCTGCTCCCCGGCCCAAGCCCTGCTAATGGGAGGCGTGGGCCAAAATGCTTCACCCCCATGGGCCTCTATTTCCTGAGCTCTAGAGTGCTCAGTAGGACCCCATCCAGGACAGTCTGTAGTTCTAGGGTTCCAAATTTAATCCAGCACCAGTGACCTCGGGCAAATTTTTAACTCAAGCAGGGAAAAGTGGAGACTGGGCAGGTTTCCCCATAGCCTGCCAGGCACAGAGGCAGGGGCTGAGTTTGAGCCCCAGCTCCATCTCTGGCTACACATCCTTGTCCTCTCTGCTTCTGTTTCCATATCTGTCAGATGGGGATGATAATTTCCTTAGGAGAAGGTTGTCAGCATTAGGTGACGTGGTTTGTTGTTGTTGTTGGGTGCCGTCGAGTTGGGTCCAACTCATAGAGACCCTGTGTGCAACAGAATGAAACACTACTCAACACAGTGCCAGGCCCAGGATCTTTTTTATGTTTCAGCCCATTGTTGCAGCCACTATGTCAATCCATCTAACAGGTGGCTATTATTGGGACAAAGATAGAAGGACACTCGATACAGGATGGCTTGACTCAGGCTTAAAGGAAGGGACAATGACCATTGGGCTTAGCTTGGAGAGAGAATATCATTGCACTTACCCTTGTAGCTGTTCAAAAGACACACAGTCTACTTCAGGGAAGTCCAGGAGGCAGTTTCATTTAGAACAGGGTGGAGGAGAGCAGAGGGTCTGCACTGCCTCATGCCATGTCACCTTTGTCACCCTAGAACTCCTTTTCCAGAACTCCCTTTTCTGTAGTTCTTGGAATCACCCTGTGTTGGCAGGATCAGGCCAACTTCGTTGACCTGGGCGCGTGACACAGAGACACCGGATTCTGCGTGCTGGCTCCAGCCTCTGGGCTGGCTCTGACAGTTTACTTGGTTGATTGACTAAAGTCTGAGTGTAAAGGTGTTATTGTTGTTGTTAGGTGCCGTTGAGTCATGTCTGACTCATAGTGACCCTCATAAGGTTTTCAATGGCAGATTGTTTCGGGATTGCCTCGGGAGTGGGTTGCCACGTCTTTCTCCCATTTTTGCGGTGCTGGGAATTGAACTCAGGACCTCAGAGACTGCAGAGCGGCGCTCTACCAACTGAGCTAAATCCCAGCCCAAGTGTAAAGGTGGCTTGCACTAAATCAAGTCCTCGTGCCAGCCTCTCCTTGGTGGATGGTGGATGAGGGCAGCCAAAGACAGAGGGACATTGGCATGCGGGAGTGGATCCGTCAGGCAAGACCTGCTTATCCAGTCCCCAGTAGGTGTGGCCACCACGCAAGCTCTGTCACTTGGGCTGCTCACTCTCCAAGGTCTGTGGCTGATAAGGAAGTTGCGTGGAATGGGGACGAGCCCTAGGGATGAATCACAGCAGACGCTCACAACTGGGGAAACCGCCATTGCCCTCTGAAGATAATTGCTCTCTCTCTCTGAGCAGGGGCTCTGGTGGTTCCTGGGCATTCATAGAGGTTATAATCTTGGCTGTGGACCACAGGGGCCAGGTCTTCTGGTGAATTGGGTGCCTTCTGAGCAACCAACTCATGAAATTGGGCATTCGTGCCAGCAATTCCATCATAATGCAGACGGCCAATTCAACATCAGCTCAAACAGTGAAACCAAGTCAATGAACCGCCACCCCAAATGCCCCTCTCCCCTCCCTTACCTCTGTAGCAGTGCCCCATCTCCCTCAGCCTGCACCTGCCAACCCGCAGAGTTCTAGAGGCAGGTGGGCTGAGGAAGACAAGCTTGGTCTGGATTACAGATGGTTCTAAGGCCATGCTGGCCCTACCCAAAAGGGCAGCTGTGACTGTGCAGCCCCACCCTTGGGACTTCGGCACAGAAAACCCTCCCAGGGCTGTGACTTTGAGCAAACCTGAGGTGCATTTAGCCTGCAAGGAGAGAGGGTCACCGCGGGGCTCTGGCTTGTGGTTTGACTGAACAGACAGGAGTGTAATCAGAAAACTGGTGGAAGATGTGTACGGCCAGGACTTTTGCCGTGAAATCATGATCGGCAGGGTGAAGACATTGCAGGTAGGTCCCACATACCATGCACTGCAGAGGGGCTCAGGAGTGGAGGATCTTAGCCAAAACTAGCCATGGCTAGTTGAAAAAAGAAAATGAAAGATGCTTTTTTCCCTTATTTTGATTTGACAATTTTTGTGTATGTTAATCAACTCTCCTGCCACCTATGGTAAGATTTGTTAGCAGTCGGTGGACAAAAGGACCGGTCAGAGGACCTCAGTCTAGCTCTTTCCAAGCCCCCCATCCTGACTCAGGGGCCTGTGAACAAGACGATCACCGCACTCCTGTTAGCGGAAGGGATGTGGGTGAGGCTCCATGGTCTCCGCCCATCAAGGCTATTTTGGCTATAGCAGAGGCCAACACTGGACCCCCAACTGGGCCCCGTGCTTGGTTCTCATCCCTTGCCAAGACCCTTCCCCGGCACGACTCTGCCTTCCCTGCCCCCAGCGCTTCTCCTGAAGCCCCACGTGGGACTGCAGAACACCTTGGTTGCCACCGCTGTGGCCCACTCCACTCTGCTTCCAAGCAAGGAAGGCTTTAGGCAGTAAAGTGCTTGGTTCAGGTGATTGGCTGGCCTCCCTGTGTCCCCACCGCCCGCAGCAGCTGGCCAATAGCAGGGGGAAATGGCCTTTAAAGACTCAGGGATGGCCTTGCAGTGACACCCTGCAGGGAGGGGAAGATGCCCTCTGGGATCTCAAATCAGCAGCCAATACAGGGGCTCCCATCCCAGCCAGGACTGCAAGAGGCCGGGCAGTCGATGGTGGCCATGGGGTGACTCCTCTCCTGACGGCACTGTCCTATGTATCTACTGGCGAGTGTCTGCTTTCTCTCCTCCTGGTTGTAGGCTCCTCTGGTCCAGGTGGGAGAAGGAAGTGGTAACCCACTGCTGAAGCAATCCTGAAACAATCAGCCATTGAAAACCCTATGAGGTGGCACATGCCTGTAATCCCAGCGGCTTGGGAGGTGGAGGCAGGAGGACCGCAAGTTCGAGACCAGAGGCAGTCTGCGTAACTTAGCGAGACCCTGTCTCAAAAAGTAAAAACAAAAACAAAAACAAAGAAAAAACCAAAATGGGCTGGGGGTGCAGCTCAGCGGCCCAGCACTTGCAAAGCATGCAGGCGTGAGGCCCTGGGTTCGACCCCCAGTACCACAAAACAAAACAAAACAAAACACCCATGAGGGTCACTATGAGTTGGACCTGACTCCACAGTGCCTAACAATAGCAACGGGTCCAGAGGGAGGGCTGTTTCCACAGGGAGTCGTAACACTTTCCCGGTAAACTGGTGTTGAGACCGCTCCCTGGTTACCTTGGGCTCCCCACACCCAGGAGTTGTAGAAAGGGGACTCCATACCAGCTAAGTGGTTAATCCTAAACATCAGGGAGAAATACACTTCGCTACTATGTAACAGTAGTAAGCAGGAAGGAGCCCTAGATTCAAGTGATCCCTGGAGGTGACTCACAATTCCCATGTCCTGTGATAAAGTCAATGAAAATCACAATCATCCAACAGACATAGGGCAACTGATGGCCCAGAGCCTAAAGCTGTGAAGGTCTGAGTCACCCTGTCAGGCAAGGAGCCACAGTAGGCCAAGTTCCTGTTGATGGCAAATGGAATAAGAAGTGGGCAGCAGCAGAAGAAAATTGTACCCATGGCCATTGAAAAAAAAAAAAAGATGAAAGATGCATTTCTTCCTTATTTCAAAGTGACAATTTTTGTGTATGTTAATCAACTCCGCCTCCGTTCCCCTGCCACTTCTTGTAAGATTTATTAGCACTAGCTAACCTTTGAATACAGTACTTAAATAGTAAGATAGTACTTACACAATAAGATAGCTAAGAAGTTGCATCATATGGTTGTGAAGGCTGGACATGGAACAAGGGAGACAGGAGAAGAATTGATGCTTTTGAATTGTGGTGCTGGAGACGTCTATTGAATCTACCATGGACTGCCAAAAGAACCAACAAATCTGTCCTAGAAGAAGTGCAACCAGAGTATTCCTTGGAAGCAAGAATGACCACACTGCGTCTTACATATTTCAGACATGTAGGCAAGAGAGATCAACACCTGGAGAAAGATATCATGTTTGGGAGAGAGGCAGGTCAGTAAAAAAAACGGAAAACCCTCCACCAGATAAGTTGACACAGTGGATGCAACAATGGGCTTAAACATAAATAAGATCATGTGCCTGGCACAGAATCAAGAAGTGTTTTGATCTGCTGCACATAGGGTCACTAAGAGTCAGACTCAGCTCGAAGGCACCTAACAGCAACAACAAAGAAGGGGTTTGGCTCAGCTAGAGAAGAAATAAACATCGCTCCAAGTTGGACGAAGGGAGTTTGTATTACATTCTGGGGAAAAGGTCAGCACAGAGTATTTCAGCGGCACAAGGAATAGCTGCATTATGTTAGGAGGCAGAAGGATTTTGCAGTGCTCTTAATTTGGAAATTAAATATGGGTAAAAGGTGTGCGTGCATGAGCCTAGTTGACCCGGGGTGGTCTCTGGTGGCTGTGTCCTGGGTCACCTGAACTAAGCTGGAACTGTATTTCCCAGAGCTCCTTTCTTTCCCCTGGGCTTCTGAGTGTGGCTAGCAGCTGAGAAACTTCCTTGGCACTTGCGAGGCAGACGGGGAGCAAAGCAGCAGCCATGCGTGCACTGGGAAGGGTCGGGAAGGATCCGGCGTGGCTGTCAACCTGGCCCACGGTCGCTGGTCTCCTGGCTCACTTTACTGGGCAGGGCAGGACCTGGGCCCTCAGCAACCCAGTTCCCCCCACATGTCTCCCAGCAGGGTCTCTGACCCTGATGTCAGCGGCCGTGCCGCTCCGTGTGGAATCTTGCTGCTTCCTCTTCAAGTCCCCTGCGTCATAAGAGTTGGAGGCGTGGAGAAGGTAAGAGACACAGCGCAAGTTCTCGGTCATCTCCACTCCTGCAGTGTTTTCCCTGCTTCACGTGGCTTTCTTTCCACCTGCCTGCCCAGGGGGTGGTGGGGGCTGCAGATGGGCACCGCCCACAGAAGCAGCCGCCTGATACACAGTGCCCCACCCCTTCCCGCAAAGGCACAAGGTCCAGCCCCCACGGTTGATCCTGTGCTCACTAGCACTCCTGGTGATCTTGCTGCCCTGGGCAGAGCCCTGTGGACACAGAGCCTCAGGTCAGGTGCCCTGCAGGAGGAGCCTGAGGCGGGAATTCCCACAAGGGTGACTTGCTAGAAGACAACAGCCAAGAGAAACCAAGCAAACAATCAGCCATGGAAAACACTATGAAGAGCGCTATGAGTCCAGCTGACTTGATGGCACCTGACAACAACAGCAGCAGTCGGACCAGGCAGCGGTCATGGAAGGTCTCATCTTCATCGCCCCACTTCATAGTGAAGGAAATGGAGGTGTAGGGAGGCAAGATCATCTGCCCTAAGCCACAGACCCCCCCATGTGTCTCCAGCTTGTCATGCTGTGGGGGCTTGCGTGTTGCTGTGATGCTAAAAGCCATACCATTGATATTTCAGATACCAGCAGAGCCACCCATGGTGGACAGGCTTCAGCTGAGCTTCCAGACTAAGACAGACCAAGGAGAAGGACTTGGCAGCCCACAACCAAAACAATTAGTCATTGAAAACCCTGTAAGTAACAGAGAAGCGCTTCCCCTCACTGGAAGGCATTCAAGAAACGACAGGGAAAGAGTCGCCTCCTCAAAGTAGAGTCAACCTTTATGACCGGAATGGAGTAGAGCCCCTGGGACCTCTTTTTGCTGACGTGGCACAACTCAAAATGAGAAGAAATACAGTGGCTGCAACAATGGGCTCAAACAAAAAGATGGTGTGCCTGACACAGTGTCAGGTAGTGTTTTGTTCTATTGTACATAGGGTCACAGTGAGTCAGACCCAACTCGATGGCACCTAACAACAATAAGAAGTCACAGACTGGGAGAGGTAGAGTGAGGAGTGGACCCAGAGCCCACTGTTTAGCCGCCACGCCCGGCCAGGGAGCGCAGCCACCCACTGTCCCAACTCAGCAGTGAGATGGATGTTATGGTCTAAATACACAATGTCCCCAGGCTCATGTCCGGCTAGGTCCCCAGGGAGCTATTGGGGAGGCTGAGGAACCTTTCGGAGGTGAGACCGAGATGTTCAGAATCAGGCCCTGGGCCCCCGGCTCGGTCCCTTCTCTGCTCCTGTAGCCGACCTGTGAAGAGCTCTGCCCTGCCGCACACCCCTGCTGCCCCTTGGCCAGGCCTTCCCCGCCACTGTGGACAGAGCTTCCGTAACAGTGAGCTGAAGTAGGTCCCCTGCCCTTAGGGTCTCTGTTGGGCATTTTGCTCACAGCAATGCAAAGGCTAGTGACAGGCAGGAGCCAGGTGCAGGGCCCAGGGGAGGTCAAAGAACGGGGAGCTTCCTGCACGTCCCAGGGGAGACTGAAGAGACCCTTTCCCAAAACGAGGGCGGCTCACCCCAACCGCTCTGTCCTTGGACATCTCAGGCAAGTCCAGCGATGCTCACTCCGCTCCGCGATGGTGCCGGAGGAAGGGCTGCGAGATCTACGCCCAGGACAGGTCTTGCCTTTTGTGGTACGGCCAGGCTCCACGTCCGGCAAAACCCCAGATGTTAAGCATGATTTTGAAGTGGGACCTCAGCACCAGCACTCACTGCTGACCCACCCCAATCCATGCTGCCGGGAAAAGCAGTCCTCACAGACGCCCAGGGCGGCCAGGGCTCCCAACACGGCCAGCTCTGCTTCTGGAACTGCCTTCTAAGCTATATCCAAGGCCCACGAGGAAAGCCGTCTCATTATCGGCTTGTTGTTGTTAGTTGCCGTCGAGTCGGTGTCAGACTCATAGCGACCCTCATAGGGTTTTCAATGGCTGACTATTTCAGGATTGCCTTGGGAGTGGATTGCCAGGTCCTTCTCCCATTTTTTTCAGTGCTGGGAACTGAACTTGGGACCTCAGAGACTGCAGCGCAGTGCTCTACCAACTGAGCTAAATCCCAGCCGGGCCATTATCGGCTAGTCTGATTTTAATTTACCAAGCTGGCTTTTAGGTCACAAGATCAGCCATCGACATAACAGGACTAGGAGAAAAGGGGATCTTTTTGAAGGAGGAAGGGCTCAAGTTAGACCCCAAAGTGAACTTCCCAGTCCAGAGTGGCGGGGCCGGCACCAGCCCTGGAGCAGAGCTGCGCCATCCTGTTCCCACAAGCTCGTTCCTGCTCCTCAGCTCTGGGGGCGTCTTCCTGGCATCTCCCTGCTCTGCTCCCGATTTCTCACTCTGTGGGAAGGGCCGGGCCAGAGCGCAAAGCCATGTTTGGTTCGGCATGTTGGATTTGTCCCTGTCTCTTGAGAAGAAGTGCTGCAGATTTGACTTCCGTCCCTGCACTCCCAGAGCCTGGCACAGTGTGTGCCTAGGGCAGGTGCTCAGCAGGTGCTTCCGGTTTGCGGAGACTGCAGAGCCGCCACGGAGGTGGCAGTGGGTGGAGGGAGCCACAGCCTGGCTTTGCCTCCAGGTCCCTCTCCACCCTCCTGATGGCCCTGCAGTGGGGGGGAGACAATGAAATCAGCACTGCACTAAAGGTGACCTTGAGGCTCCAAAGACCTCCCCCCCTCCCTCTCAGGGCACGTGTGGCCCCGAGGGTAGGCTCTGCGCTCCGGAGCCACTTCCCACGCAGCTGCAGCTTTGCCCTCTGAGAACAGCCCTGCTGTAGGAGGCAGCGGCCAGAGCCGACAAAAGAGTCAGAAGACAAGCCAGGGGTGGTGGTGCCCGCCTGTAATCCCTGCACTCAGGAGGCCAAGGCAGGAGGATCAATTTGAGTTCCAGGACAGCCTGGGCCACACAGCCAGACCCTATCTCAAAAAACCAAAAAGAAAAAGAGTAAGAGAAGCTGGAGTCACCAAGCACCCAGCAGGGGTGCAGAGCACAGCACTGAATATTTGCACCCACAAGGCCAACTTGTCAGCCCATTTCACAGTCAAGAAAATAGAGGCCCAGAGCATCAGGCCTGCTTTCTTGAGTCCATAGTCCACAGAGAGAGGGAGGACGGGCTGAGCAGGCTTCAGCCAGGTCCATGCTCTGGACCCCTGGGCACCGTCAACTCTCTTGCTCTCCAGGAACGGGCTTAGCATCAAGAGGCAGGCACAACCTTCCTTCTCACAAAGTCCCAGAGAGGACAAGCATCAGTCTGATGTCACACAGCAAAGCAATGGCCCCACGGGCTTTAGGTCCCTGATCCTAACTGCCTTAGGCAACAGGTAAGAATGCACAGACGTGTCCACTAGGGCATTTTGCATGGCACCTTCTTGTCTCATTTGATCTTGATCTTGTCAAGTCTTTGGAGGTAGGCCGTTTAGTCCCAGTGATTGTTGTTGTTAGGTGCTGTCTAGTCAAGTACGACTCATAGCGAGCCTATGTACAACATAATAAAATGCTCCCAGACTCTGTGCCAGGCACGTGATCCTTTTTATGTTAAAGCTCATTGTTGCAGCCACTGTGTCAATCCATCTAGTGGAGGGTTTTCCTTTTTTTCTTTTTTTCCACTGATCCATCACTCTCCCAGACATCATGTCCTTCTCCAGGGATTGGTCCCTCCTGACTACATGTCCAAATACGGAAGATGCAGTCTAGCCATTCTTGCTTCCAAGGAGCACTCTGGTTGTGCTTCCTCTAGGACGGATCTGTTGGTTCTTTTGGCAGTCCTTGGTAGATTTAATATTCATCTCTAGCATCATAATTCAAAAGCATCCATTCTTCTCCTGTCTCCCTTGTTCAACATCCAACTTTCCCAAGCATAGGATGGGACTACAGAGGAAACAGAGAGATTGAAGCATCTGCTTCCTGCAGCCCAGCAGCTGGCTCTGCCGTGTTGCAGCTGGCTTGTCTCCCTGTCCCAGGGAGGGGACGTGGATGCCCCGCCTCTTCTCTCTTCTCCTGGTGTCTCAATGCTAATTTATGGACAGGAGCAGAGCAGAGCAAGGCGACTCTTGAGTCTGAGATAATCAAGGCCCGGTACTAAGGAGGGAGGGCAGGGAAGGAGGAGGTGGGGCAGTAAATACTAATTGTTCTATCAGGAGGTTGCTTCTCATTTCCTTGCTGAAGGGAAGGCTATGTTTAATTAACTCTGCCTATGTGCTGGGGACAGGGCCTGATTGAAAATGAGCCCCAGGGCCTTTGCAACAATGGTGAGGGCCCAGCTGTCTTACCACGGACCAGCCCGGTCCACACCCAGGTTTCCACACCATCCGCCTGGCCTGGCCTGCCCTGTGCGTGGCCGGTGGGTGACGGGGTCTGCTTGCCTCTCCCTCCAGGGGTCTTCCCCACCTGCTCTGGCAGCCAGGATCTGTGCCCTCGTCTGCAACAAGCTGGCCTCAGTAGGCGGCAAGAAACTGGGGGCAGCTGCAGCGGATTCGATGGCCAGGAGGGAGGGGAGCCCAGGACCCCAGGAGCGGCCTACGGCTGGGCCTCTGGGCCTCAGAAAGGGTCTCGGCTCCCCTGCCACACGCTGGGAGGCTCCCCTTCCTCCGAACTTGCCCCTCTCCTCCTTTCCCATGCTCCTCTCCTGCCTCCAGTCCTAGGATGCCTGACCTGGCAGCCCAGCTCCTTGGTCAAATGCGCATCCCTGCACAATCAGTGAGGGCTGGCGGGTCACAGGGCTGGGGCTGGGGCCCTGGGGAGGAGGGGACAGGGAAGAGGAAAGGATGGGGGCACCTCAAAGCTCTGGCTCTCAGAAGGAGCCTCTTCCTTTCTCCTCTGTGGAGTTAGTAAACTGCCCCCTGCCCCACACCCCCATGCTTCTGCTGGTCTTTTCATCATCTCCGGCTGTGTGACCTCGGGCAAGTTGCTCACCCTCTCTGTGCCTCCTGTCACTCATCTGTAAAATGAGGATAATGATAGTACTCATCTCATAGGGCTGTTGGGAGACTCTAAGGCAAAGAGGCAAAGTACTTCACATAACCCCGGGGCACATCCTAAGTACTTGAGTGCGTGCAACTGTAATCATTGCATGACTACCGGCTCATTTTTATAGCAGTTTTCCATAACATTTGAAATAACTTTCTTTTTTTGTGTTTTTTTTTCTCAGTATTGGAGGTTAAACTAAGGGTCTCACACATGCTGAAGAAGTGCTCCACCACTGAGCTGCCCCCCCCAGCCCCTTTGTTATTTTTTATTTTGAGATGTTGTTGTTGTTGTTAGGTGCTGTCAAGTTGGTGTTCCACTTGTAGTGATCCTACATACAACAGGGGAAACACCACTGTCAGTGCTTCTCTACTATTCATGGGGTTTCCAACAGTGGATTGATTTTTGGGAGCGGTTTGCTGGGTCCTTCTCCCAACCCTACAGTATCTGGAGTTCCCAGGCGGTCTCCATCCAAGTACCAACTGGGCCCAAGCCTGCTTAGCTTCCCAGATCTGATGGGATCAGATGTCACGGTGCTATGGCTGCAGGCATATTTTGAGATGTTGTTGTTGTTGTTGTTAGGTGCCATCGAGTCGGTATCCGACTCATAGCAACCCTCATAGGGTTTTCAATGGCTGAGTGCTTCGGGATTGCCTTGGGAGTGGATTGCCAGTCCCTTCTCCCATTTTTGCAGTGCTGGGAATTGAACTCGGGGCCTCAGAGACTGCAGCACAGCGCTCTACCCACTGAGCTAAATCCCAGCCCATATTTTGAGATAGTCCTGCTAAATTATGCAGGCTGCCTCTGGTCTCAAATTCCCGATCCTCCTGCCTCTACCTCTTGGGTCTGGGATGACAGGTGTGCACTAAGCCATCCAGCTTGGAATAACTCTCTTGTGTGTCTGTGTTGCCCACCACCCTGGACTCTCCTCCCTGGAGAAGCTCAGAGTGCTAGTCCAGCCACTCGTCTCTCAATCTGAACTTGCACAGTGCCTGGCATCAGGGGACCGCTCAGTCAATTCCTGGAGGGTGAATACTACTGTCTTAGTCTGCTTTCTATTGCTATAACAAAATGCCTGAGACAGGTTACTTGATAAAGAAAAGGCCTTAACTGGGTGTGGTGGTACGCACCTGTAATCCCAGCAGCTCGGGAGGCAGAGGCAGGAGGATAGCAAATCCGAGGCCAGAGGCAGTCTGCATAATTTAGCCAGACCCTGTCTCAGAAAGTAAAACAATGGGCTGGGGGCGCAGCTCAGTGGTCCAGCACTTGCAAAGCATGCAAGTTCCAGGCCCTGGGTTCAACTCTCAGTACCACAAAAATAAAAAATAAAAAATAAAAGAAAGGAAAAGAAAAAGAAAAGGAATAAAAGAAGAAGAAGAAAAGAAAAAGAAAAAGAAAAGGAATAAAAGAAGAAGAAGAAAAGAAAAAGAAAAAGAAAAGAAGAAGAAAAGAAAAGGGCTCATTGTTCTGGAGGCCGGGTGGCCCCAGAGCCTGGTGCTGGCATCCGCCCGGCCTCTGCTGCGTCATAACCTGGGGCAGGTGTCATCACCGCAAAGCAGAGCCCGTGTGCCAGCTCAGATGTCTCTTCCTCTTTTTATAAAACCTCTGGGGCCCCTGCTTCTCCATGCCATGAACATGTGAATTTGGGGATTAAGTTTCCAAAAAGCGAGCTCTGGGGGTGGGAGAGGCACATCCAAACCACTGCAGAGGCTGACTGACTTTCCACTCGCTGAGCACCGAGGCGGGAAGGGCCGAGATGGAGCATGGAGCGCCCCCAGGAGACAGCACCCTGGTCACGTGTTTGCCAGACAGACCTAGTAGCAGGTGCTTTGCAAACTCTGTGACCCTCCCAGGGCTTTGGGAGGTAAAACTCCCGTCCCCATTGCACAGAAGGGGCCGTGCACCCTCTGAGCGAGTGCCAAGCAGCACAGAGGCCCAGGCTTAGAGGAAACCCCAGGACCCAGGCAGCTGACTCAGGCCCCTGGGCCGCTGGCGCTGCACTGGCTCAAGGCTGCAAATGGGGCTCAAGGACCAGGGAGCCGCAGGGTGGGGGCAGGGGCAATCCAGGAGAGGCGTGCACAGACCGTACAGGCCAGTCGACGGCAAAGTCAGTCCACTCACCAGGAGTTAAGAAATAGATGCCATCCCGGTGCCGCTCCGCGTGCAGATGCGCGCGCACGCATGCGCCTGGGCTGCCGCTGAGCGACCGCGTGCGGGAGGGTTTCTGGTGCGTTGCACGCGCGTCCCTGTAACGGTACCCGTACATGGGCCACACTTGCCTGGATGGTCAAATTGTTTAAAGCATTCAAATCTAGAAACCACTTCATCCCTCATCCCCCAAACAGAAATTCCGGATTCTAATCCCAGCGTGACCATGACCTTGCTGTGTGACCCCCAGCAAGTTTCTTCCCTCTCTGAGTCTCCACACAATAGTTGAGTGAAAGTATAAAAAAAAAAAAAAAAAAAAAAAAACTCTTTTAGCTCAGGCAGGTGGCAAGACCCCAGGTCTGAGCTAGGTGTCTTGCATCTCTCTTCTGTGCAGAAAAGGTCACCCAAGACCTCTGCGGGGAGAGGAGGTGGGGGCAGGGGCCTGGGCTATTTTTAGTCCCTGATTAGGAGCCTCTTGCCAGCCGCAGGGCCCTCTGACCCCACACTTGCTCGTCTGAAGGGTGTACCGACTGCTTAATCAGGCTCTCTCAGCGCAACTGATTAATAGACGCTCCTGCTTTTTAAAAAAAGGAAGAGAGCAGGAAAATGCTTCTGTAAATCAGCTGTTTATTTAACTTTCCCTGGCATTTAATGATTGCGAGGCCTGGGAGAGGGGGAGAGATAGAAAATTAATTCGAGTCTCGCCAGAAAAGCCAGTCAGGGAAATAATGAACTTCCCAAGTCTCATGGAGAACAGACAAGACAGAGGCCAGGGGGAGAGCGGGCTGGGGCCTCGAAGTCCTGG
The DNA here is from genome assembly GCA_007922755.1 of Pedetes capensis. Lineage (NCBI taxonomy): Eukaryota > Metazoa > Chordata > Mammalia > Rodentia > Pedetidae > Pedetes > Pedetes capensis. Next base: position 62,882 of record VMDO01002597.1, on the reverse strand, counting down.
GCTCCAGCTGGGCTGTGCGGAGTGATAAATGCACTTCCGCCCTCCAAGAGCCTCCGGCAAAGAGGGCGGGGGAGAGCCAGGCCGGGAGATGCAGGACTTCGGAGAGAAAGCACTAGAAGGACCTCGGAGGCCATCGGCTTTGAGTTGCTTATTCTACAAATGTGGACACGGAGCCCCAGAGAGGGCGGTCATGGGCCAGCACTGTACATTAATATGGGACAAGGGTCTCTCTGTAGAGGTTGAGCATTAGGTGACCCTTTCAGCTATGAATGGCAGAGGGTTGAGGGGATCTCAGCAAAAGTCCCATGGCTGATTCTCATTGGACCATCTCGAGTCACGTGCCATTCTAGAACCAATCACGTACCAGGAGAATGACTGATATGGATTGGGTGGACACGGGTCAGGTCTCCCTTGCTGAGTCCGGGTTTCTTGGCACCTCTGCCACACGGTGTGCAACAGCCTGGGCCTCATGCCCCCCACCCAAGGTCTTTGTCCAGTTTGTTCCTCCTGGTATCTTGGAGACCAGTTCAAAAGCCATCTTTGACAGGGAGGCTTCCGTGACTACTGGCCCCAATGTCTCTCTTCTGAGCGCCTGCTGCCCTACTGTGATGGCGCCTCCTGTCTGGGCTGCGTGTTTAGTTAGCTGAACACATGCTTGTCTCTCGCATGGTTTTCTTGAGGGAAGAGACCTTGCCACACAGATCTCCACTTGCTCAGGGCTCAGCCCCGGCACATAGTAAGGTAAACATGAAAGAATCGGTGCTCATCCAGAAATCAGAAACCACAGCTGCCACACAATGCCACCTGCTATTTCTTTAATAATGTAATTCCCTGTTTGACTGAGCCTGCCTAGAAGTTCTTCCTGGTGTCTGACTTAAATCTCTCCTGCTTTTTTGGTGTGAGGCTTTATAGAGACGACCATCAGCTTTCCCATAAAGATCTGCTTTTGGAGTTTGCTCAGCCATCTTCTCTCCCCAGGGCAAGTCCCTCCCTTCAGGACTCTGGTGGGATGTCTTCCTCCTCCAGAAGAGGTGGGATCCAGCCTGCAAAGGCCCCACGGGCTAGAATGATCTCCGGAGAGGCCCCGAGGGCTGGTGCCTGGAAGATACCACCGCCTCTCCCGGCGGCTCTCAGCAGGCCCAGCGCCTCAGCCTGCCTTCCTTTCCCGCAGGCTGTCGACACCGGTGCTGATGGACGGGATTCTGTCATCTTCTTCCCCCGCCCGACGTTGCCCCCCGTGCCCCTCCTGGCTCCCGGTGGCTGTGAAGTTCTTCCTAACGAGTTGGCGCTCTGCCTGGCTCTTGCCACTGGAGGGGAGGCAGCTCTGCGCCTGCTGTGCCTTGGTGCTGACTGAGAGGGGAGGAGTTGACTGGAAGGGGAGGATCTGTCTCCCAAGCCAGGGGCTCCCTTGTCCTCATGTGGCCCCTACTGCTCAGCGCCCCTCTGGGTCCTCCTCACCCAAAGATCTTTGGTTGAAAATTAATTTGAGTCTCGCCAGAAAAGCCAGTCAGGGAAATAATGAACTTCCCAAGTCTCGCGGAGAACGGAGACAAGACAGGGGCCAGCGGGAGAGGGAGCCAGAGCCTCGTGGTCCTGGGCTCCAGCTGGGCTGTGCGGAGTGATAAATGCACCAAGAGCCTCCGGCAAAGAGGGCAGGCGGGGGCGGAGAGCCAGGCCGGGAGATGCAGGACTTCGGAGAGAAAGTGCTAGAAGGACCTCGTAGGCCATCGCCTCAGAGGCCAAACACTGCTCCACGTGTCTAAGATCTTTGGGTGATGAGGACCCAGCACCCAGCTGGACCCAAGCACCCAGCACCCCTGTCTCCCTGAGCTCCCGCTAGGAAACATGGGAGCCAGAGATGTCCCAAGGGATCTTCTTGTGCAGGGCTCTCATTTCCAAGATGGAAGAACACGGCAGGGCGGGCAGCAAGGATGGGGTAACACCCCTGAGGAGGCGGAGCAAGTCTGTGTTGGGATTCTCCAGACATGGAGTCAGGAATCCCACGGATGCAGGTGCCGGAAGGCCCCACTTTGCAAAACCTCTCAGCTCCCAAGGACCTTGAGGTCTCCAAAATGGCATGAACATGGGGGTCTCCCCCAGCACCATAGTCCCGCTGCCTGGCACACACCAGGAGCTTGTCTTAGTCCGTTTGTGCTGCTATAATAAAATACCTGAAACTGGGTAATGGACAGAGGACAGAACTTTATCTTCTCACGGTTCTGGAGGCTGGGAAGTCTACGATCGAGGCACTGGTGGGTTTGGGGTCTGGCAAACACTGCTCCACGGGTCCAATCCTGTGCCTTATTGCTGCGTCTTGTCCTCCTGGGGTCAGGAACGCTCTGCATCCTCACATGCCAGAAGGCAGGGCAGGTGCAAGCTGAAATCGAGTTGAAGCCTCATTAATAAGGGTCTTAATTCCAACAGGGGGCGGTGGCACACTCCTGTAATCCCAGCAGCTCTGGAGGTGGAGGCAGGAGGATCGCCAGTTTGAGACCAGAGGCAGTCTGTGCAATTTGGTGAGACCCTGTCTCAAAAAAAAAGTAAAAAAAATGGGCTGGGTTGCAGCTCAGTGGTCCAGCACTTACAAAGCATGCAAGTGCGAGGCCCTGGGTTCAATCCCCAGTACTGAAAAAACAAACAAACAAACAAATAAATAAGGGTCTTAATCCCCTTCACCTCCGCTAAGCCCCACCTCTGAATACCATCTCGCTGACCATGAACTTTCAGCAAATTTGGGGGTTAATTTTGGAAGAGCTGTGTTTCAACCACAGCAATGCTCAATCGGTTTGCTGAATGAATTCTTCTAGAATGAACTTCCCCTATGAAGCTATAGCCCACAAGAATTTAACACAGCGTAGAGCTTGGTCCCCTGTCCTCCTTCAGAGTTCAAGAATTGCTGTGAAGTCCTTGGAGCCTGTGGCACCTCTAGAGATCTGGGGAAGTCTTCTTAGGAGCCTGGCCCTGAACACATGGTCTCACTCAATGTGTACGCGTTCACTCATGATTTCTTCCGTTCTACAAATGTGTATGAGCACCTGCTGTATTCCAGGCACTGTTCTGAATGCTGGGGGTGGTGGTGGTAGTGGTAGGTTCCATTGAGTCAGGTCTGACTCATAGCAACCCTGTGTACAACAGATGAAACACTCCCTGACACTGTGCATTGCCCAGCACTATTGTCAGTGCTTCTCTGCTGTTCGTAGGCTTTTCAATGGCTGATTATTTTGAGAGTGGGTTGCCGGGTTCTTCTCCCAAGCCTAGTATTCCCAGGTGGTCTCCCATCCAAGGACTAACCAGGCCCAACCCTGCTTAGCTTCCAAGATCTGATGGGATCAGATGCCAGGGTGGTACAGCTGCAGGCTGGGGATGCAGCAGCTGGCAAACTACATAATGCAAGTGATCAGCCATGCAACCAGACCCTCCCAATGAGCGAACAAGGGGAGACATACCAGCTATGAAGGAGGGAGAGTGAAGGGGGCTATTTTAACTCGGGTGGTCAGGGACAACTTTTTTGCTGAGGTGACGCTTAAAGAGACCGGAAGGAAGCAAGAGAATGAGCCACGCAGAACTCCAGGGAGACCGTTCCAGAGAGAGAAGGCAGTGAGGGCTATGGGCCTGAGGCAGGAGCATGCCTGGCGTGTCCCAGCAAGGACAGGAAGGTCCCTGGAGCTATGACGGAATGAATGAGAGGAAAGGCAGCAAAAGATGAGGTTGCAGGGCCAGGCAGGGGCTGCATGGAGCTTGCAGAGGCTCCTGGTGCCCAGCAAGGACTCCAGATGTTCTTCTGCATACATATGGTGCAATCAGCTGAGTACCCACTTTGTGCCAGGCAACATACCCTACCGCCTTGCCATTTGGTGCTTCCAGGACAATTTCCCATGGATGAGATCTCCAGGGCTGAAAGGACCAAGGGGTTAAATCCATATTCCTTTTGAGCTCCTAAATGGAGGGACCTTGAGAACGGAAAGGGCTGGGTGTCACTACCACGTGTCAAGCTCGCATTATGTGCAAGGCACCTGCACATCATCTTACCTGCCCGCCTGGGGTTTGTCAAAGAGGTGTCACAGCTGTCTCCAGTGTGCAGAGGATCCAGGGGTTTCAGATCATCCCTCCCCGCCAATCAGGAAGGAGCAGGGCCAGGAAGGGGCTGGGAGGGGGATGCAGTGGCGATGTCAGGTGGGGGAAGGATGACAGGCTCCCATCCATCAACCGTCAGCCCACAGGCTACTGTCAAGGGAGGGAGGGCTGGGAGCTGGGCTTGCCAGGAGGAGCTGAGGAGAGCTGGTCGCACTTCCCAAACATCAGCCTCCAGGCCTCTCCTCAGAACCGGCCCACTTGGTGGAGCTGGTGCTGGGCTGGATGCCACCACTTCTGCAAGAAGTCACTCCAACAGCCTGTGTGTGCTGAGCCCCAGATGGGAGGGAGGGAGTTAGAGCAGATCCCAAAAGGTCACCCAGCTGCTGGGATTCCAAGCCAGGTCCATGCAGACTGAAAGCCTAGGATGCTTCACAAAGCAGCAAGCTTTGCCCTCTACCCTCCATGGGGCCCTCCCTGCCACCCTCTGCCCCATCATCCCAGGCAGCCTGCTTCACCTGCAGGAGAATTACTGCTTTGAACTCTGGAAATACAAACCAGTTTCAACATCCATCAAAACAAAAGTTCCCTTCCTTGCAGAAAGGAGGCCATTACCACTGAAGCGCTGGCATTTTGGAATAGAGCCTTGTGGTGACAGGTCTCTAGGATGGGGAGATGCCAAGCACATTGGCAGCAGGATGAGCGACAGAGATATTTTGGGTGGGCACCTTCCCAGCAGCCATGGTTCACACCAGGCGGGCTGCCGCCTACTCCGTTTAGACCATGGCTGGGCCTGCGCATGCGTGAGTTCTTGCAACCAGGATTTCAAAATCATGAGTCCCAGGGAGAGTCTATTCATAGACTCTTAAAGCTGAAGGATTCTTAGAGCTTCCTAGGGCAACCCTGCTGTTTACAAATGGGGAAACTGAGGAAGGTCTTTGTCCAAGCTTACACAACTGCAATTGAGGGGCAGAGCTGAGATCAGAAGCCAGTTTGGTGACTCCTGGCAAGGTCTTTCCCACAGCATCAAATGGCTCAGTGCACCTCTGAAGTCAGACCAATGCATTGGGCTGCTGTTTTGCCATTTCTTAGCTGTGTGTTCTGAATGTGCGTGCCTGTCGTCCCAGCTACTCTGGGGGCTAAGGTAGGACAGTCGCTTGAACTGAGAAGTTCAAGGCCAGCCTGAGCAATATCATGAGACTGTCTCAAAAAATATAAGAAAGAAGCCAGGCATGGTGGCACACACCTATAATCCCAGCAGCTTGGGAGGCGGAGGCAGGAGAACAGCAAGTTTGAGAACAGAGGCAGTCTGCGTAACTTAGTGAGACCCTGTCTCCAAAAGTAAAAAAATGGGCTGGGGGTTCAGCTCAGTGGTCCAGCACTTGCAGAGCATGCAAGCGTGAGGCCATGGGTTCAACCCCCAGTACCACAAAATAAATAAATAAATACATAAATAAATAAAATAAATAAAAGAAAGAGGGAGAAGAAAGAAAGAAAGAGAAGAAAGAGAGGGAGGAAGGAAGGAAGGAAAGAAGGAAATAAGGAAGGAAGGAGAGAAAAGAAAAGAAAAGAGAAAAGAGAAGAAAAGAAGAAAGAGAGAAGAGGTTGGTGGAGGTTACTGGAAACTTCCCATCAACTTCCTCATTGTAATGGTACTTGTGCTGTGGGATGGGTGTGTGATTGGCATAGAACAGGTCTCAGTGATGACCAAGAAATGGTCCATGCTCCTCATGTCTCAAGACCTTGGTTCCACCTTTTGTTCCCCTGTGACCCAAAGAACATCACTTACTCCCAGCAGCCCCAAGCCCAACGTGGAGTGAACGGGCACCAGGTCAGGAGCAACATTAGACATCACTCTCCCTCTGCCCTACTGCTTGTCCCCACACTGCCATGTGCTGGGGCCAGCCCAGAGTGCTCTGTGGGGAACCTGAGGGACAGGCAAGAGGTGGAGGGGATGAAGCCCTGCAATGCAGACTTCCCAGGGGGAGGAGGAGAGCCAGGCAGTAACACAGGGTCAGGCAAAAATGCAGGGTGTCATCCATTTCAAAGGCTGAGGCTCCGTGCCAGCTGCCATGGCAATGACAGCCGGGGCGGGGCTTTGAGAAGTGGATAATGGAGGGAGAATGGGGAGAGCAGGCACACTCAGGATTCAAGGACTCCACTCACTTGACAAGCTTAGAGCTCCTCAGTGGTGTCCTAAGGGGTTGCCCCAGGATGGACTGGAATAAAGGATGCCATCTGCTGGCCTTGGCACCCACAACTTCCATCCCCAGAGGACCATCAGGAATTCGAAGGCTGCCAGAGCCTGGCAAGCCTTGGAAGAACAAAAACCATTGCTCTGTGGACAAGAAAAGGGTGCTCTAGGTCAGGGAGGCGGACCTGCCTTTGCTATTCCACCCCTAAGCCTGTACTGCTGGTGAGGTCAGACTCGGGAGTCACGGTTCTCTCTCTCTGGCTCCTTCAGTCTTTTTTCTATGACTTCTGTGGGCAAACAAGATGGTGACCCCAGCAGCACTGGGTGATGAGCGCTTGGAGCCCAGTCCCGAGACCTTTAGCTTACCAGGAAGTGATGGACTTTGTATGATTTCTGTCCTTTGGTGGGAGGGAGTGTTCTGTAGGGATGGGGGTATGGGAGCTGTCCCTGGTGCTGACCTTTCTTCCCTTGATCCCCTGACTGCTGATTACTAACTATCTGGAGTTGATTTGCCTGGTGGGAATCTGTGACCATCCTCTAATGCCAGGGCAACTTCTCATGTTATCATGTCTTGCCTGGGCCAATTCCAACTAAACTAAGCAAGGAGGATGCCAGAAAACAAACAATGCTTTAACAAAACTCTGTCAAACATCACTGTCAAGGCTGACATTTATTGAATAGTTATTGTGCATCAGGCACCGTTCTAAGGGATGGACCTGGAATAATTCATTCAATGCCTACAAGATTTTTTTTCAGTCCTGGGGGGTTGAATCAGGGGTGCACACATGCTAGGCAAGTGCTCTGCCATTGAGCCCCACACCCAGCCCCTTTCTTATTTTTTATTTTGAAACAGGGTATCACTGAGTTGCACAGGACGTATCTGGCCTCAAATTCACAATCCTCCTGCCTCAGCTTCCTGCATTGTTGGAATTACAGGGGTGGACCATTAGCCCAGTTCTGACAGCACTTCTAATATATGTTGTTGTTGTTGTTATTAGGTGCCGTCGAGTCGGTATCCAACTCATAGTGACCCTACATACAACAGGTGAAACACTATTGTCAGTGCTTCTCTGCTGTTCATAGGGTTTTCAATGGCAGATTGATTATTGGGAGCGGGTTGCCAGGTCCTTCTCCCAAGCCTGCAGTATCTGGTATTCCCAGGTGGCCTCCCATCCAAGTACTAACCAGGCCTGACCCTGCTTAGCTTCTGAGATCTGATGGGACAGGATGCCACAGGGCTACGGCTGCAGGCCATGTTGTTGTTAGGTGCTATAAAGCCAGTGTCTGACTCATAGTGACCCTATGTGCCACAGATGAAACAGTATTACCAGTGCTTCTCTGCTATTCATAGGGTTGTCAATAGCTGATTGCTTTTTGGGAGTGGGTTGCCAGGTCCTTCTCCCAAGCCTACAGCACCTGGTGTTCCCAGGTGGTCTCCCATCCAAGTACTAACCAGGCCCGACCCTGCTTAGCTTCCAAGATTTGATGGGATCGGATGCCACAGTGGTCCAGCTGTAGGCTTCATGATATAGGTACCATTATTAAATTATCCTTGCTACAGGTTAGGAAGCTGAGGCTCAGAAAGGCCACCTTACCCAAGGTCACACAGCTAGGAAGGTAGAGCCGAGACATGCGCTCACACAGCCAGAACAGATTCACGGCTTAATCCCATAGCACTTTCCCCATCCCCTTGTAATCACGTAACGCGGCTGAAGGGCGAATGTAAATGACGCTGCATTATCTGCTGCTTTGCATGATTGGCGACATGGCACCCTTCCATAAGTGCGAAACACCAGCAGCTGGCTGATGAAGAAAGGGGCTTCCGTCCTTCTTACAGATGAGGTTTACTGGGGTCAGAGCGAAACCCACAGCAAGGGCAGAAGGCCGCCGGGTGACTGAGCAGCCCTGTCTGCCTGCCAGGTTGGGTGTGAAGGCCAGTGACGCAGCCCCAAGGACAAAGGACGCAGCCAGCAGGAAATGAGGCCTGGAGCACCAGGCCTTTGGTAGGAGAGAGTGTTCTTGCAGTATGGGGGTATGGGAGCTGTCCCTGGTGCTGACCTTTCATCCCTGGATGCCCTGTCCGCTGATTACTAACTATCTGGAGTTGATTTGCTTGGTGGGAATCAACTGGGCGAGGCAGAGCTGGGCCCAGAGTAGCAGGGGCAGCACTGGGCTGGCGGAGATGGCGTGGGAGCCTCTGGGGTGGGCTCTATGATGCGCCACCCAGGGTCTCTTGGGAATGAAGGACATGGCATCGCAGCCACTGGGGAGGCCCCCACTGGCCGACCCTGCTTGCCTTCCCCCTTCAGGAATGGGCTCAGCTGCAGGGAACACTGCACCCAGGCCAAGCTCCTTCCCAGGAAGCCCTGGGGCTGACTGACCCCAGGAGACAGAGGCTCTGAAGGGCCACGCCAGCTCTGCAGGCTCAGCGTGGCTGGCCAGGGCCATGCAGGGCTGCGTCTCTGCTCAGTGTCTCCCTGCTGCCTTCTTCTCCTTTCCAGGGTGTCTGGCCCAAAGCCCTTCCCGACCCACATCCTGCACAGCCTCCAGCACAGTCCTCTCCTCACATGCCGGGGCCCAGAAAACGACACCCCAACATGGGGCTCTCTGGCCCACTGAGCAGAAATAACAGTCTTAAAATCAGGTTTGTCCAACCTTCCCCTTGCCCTTTTTTAAAATTTCTTATTTTTCCATTTTGAAACAGGGTCTCCCTATGCAGCCCAGGCTGGCCTTGAACTCATGAACCTCCTCCTCTGGGATCACAGGCATGTGCCACTGTACCTACTCCCCACCCCTCTCCCGATCCTTTTTCTCTCCTGCAGACATGGGGGACTCTGCATAGTCCCTCATCAGCCTTAAGACTGTACCTGCCAAGAGAACATAATAACCTCCCATCCCCTCCCTGAAATCTGAGGGACAAAGTCACACCTGGACGGCACCTTCATCACGAGATGATGTCTGTGTCTCAGGCACATCCAAATTCCAAAGCAAATCATCTACAAGTTAATTTCTGTCTCCTGGGCCCATTCCTTTTCCCTAATAATCATTTAGTATCCCTCAAAATTGCCCACATACCTCCAAGGCCACTGTCCCTATGACAAAGGGTTTATTAGGCATCTGAACTTGACCGGGTGAGTGGGGATTCGCACACCTGTGCCTCTCTGTGCACATTAGTAAATCTGGGGATCTTTTCTCTGGATACTCTGTCCACCATCAGTCCACTCCAGCAAACCTTCAGAGGACGAAGGGGAAGTTTTCCCTTGACCCCTGCACATGGAGCCCAGCCTACAATTCTTAAAGACCTAACTTTACGGAGATGCACAGCCAGCCCAAGTGCTGGCCAGGTAGATGCCAGCACTGTACATTAGCTAAATTGCTCTCCCACAGAGGCAAAGAATTCAGAGAAGGTTGGTTTGTTGTCAGCCTGATCTTAGAGGAAGAATTCTCTTCCTGAGCCCAGGCCATCCAGGTAGAAGGTGCGGAGGAGGAAGGAGAGTAGATTGTGCCAGCCTGAGGGTGTGACCTGCGCCAAACTCCCCCACCGTTGTGAAAAGTCCCCGGGGAAGGTGACACAAAAATATGAGAGGTGTCGTGTATGGGAGAAAAGGAGAATGGAAGCCAACGTTTCTGCAGCACCCACCTCCCTGGCTGCAAGTGGAAATTCACTCTTACATCACACTTGCCATGTTGCTATGATGAGCTTTGCTGCCATGACATCCATTCTGCTCATAAAGACGAGGAGGCTCTGTTACCCGGCTGTGGTAGATGGTGGACCCTACGCAAATCTAGGTTTCGTGGTTACAGAATCAAGTTCAACCTGTGACGCTGGGCTGAAGGCACAGAGGACCCAGGACCATGACAGGCAGCGACAGAAAAGGACAGGCGAGCAGGAGGGCAAAGGAAAGGTCAGATGGTGGTGGAGAGGGCAGCCACCACCCCCCACAGGGGCTCTTTGGCCACCGTGGTGCCCAGCGTGGCCCAAGGACAGCAGGGAGGAAGGAGATCTGGGGATTTTTCTTCCCCTAAAGCTGAAGCTCGATGAGGAATTTCAAAATTCTCTCCCCGCTGGCCTCCCCACTGACAAATGGAGAACAAATGAGATCGATTAGCCAGTAATTAAGCAAGAATGGATTATTGGAGGTGGCCTCCAGGCAGGAAGCCACCGAAGGAAGGGCCTAAGGTTCCAAGAGGAGCAGGGTGAGAAGAGGCAGTGGGTGAGATTGTGTCAGAGTCATTAACCTCGGGCTGGCCTCGGGGCACAGGGACGCCCGGGCCACTCTGTGCGCTCCTGTGGAAGGATCCCAGCCTCTTCACTCAGCCTCCGCCATCTGGCTCAGGACATGAGAAGCCCCAGTCCCGGCTCATAAAGGGGATTTGGAGGGGGATCTAAATTAGGTCTTTCTCTCTCTTTCTTTCTTTTTCTTTTTTCCTTTCTTTCCTTCCTTCTTTCTTTCTTCCTTTCCTTCTTTCCTTCCTTCCTTCCTTTCCTTCCTTCCTTCTTTCCTTCCTTCTTTCTTTCTTTCTTTCTTTCTTTCTTTCTTTTTCTTCTTTCTTTCCTTCCTTTCTTCCTTCCTTCCTTTTCTTTCTTCCTCTTTCTTTCTTTCCTTCCTTCCTTCCTTCCTTCAGGGTTGAACCCAGGGCCTCACACATGCTTTGCAAGTGTTCTACCACTGGCCCCAGCCCATTTTTTACTTTTTTTTTTTTTTTAATTTGGGGCAGGATCTCTCTAAGTTACACAGGCTCCCTTCGGCTTTGACCTTACGATCCTTCTGCTTCTGCCTCCTGAGTCGCTGGGATTACAGGCATTTGCCACTGCACCCGGTAGTATTACCTATTTTCAAGGTGACCTCTGTAGCTGGGTACACATTCCAAGTGAATCTGAGATGTCCTAGCAAGGGCTACAAGTCTGTGCAACAAACCCAACACATAGGTATTGATATGCCTAGCGGTGATAAGAGTAACAATCACAGCAGTAACTGTAGGAACTGCCACTCACTAAATGCCCCCTGTATGCCATATGCTCTGCTGAGCTGTGCATGTGAGGTTATTGCAAACAGTGTCTATTATTATCCAAGGCTGCAGTTGAGGAAACATTTGCAAGTGGGGATCAGAGAAGTTGAGTAACTTTTTCCAAGGTCACCCAGCACATAAGAGGTGATACCAGTACTCAAACTTGCACCAGACTCCAAAGCTCCTGATGCCAAACACCCAACCATCCAGCGCCTGCTCCAGAAGCACCATACAAAGTCCCTGACGTGAAGAGACATGAAGGAAAGACTGGTTCTAGTCAGAAGAACCAAGGAAAGCTCCCTGGTGGGGGTGGGACCCTCGTGCACCCTGGACGGTGGTTGAGTTCACAGGCAAAGGCTGGAGCGCGTGCATGGATAAGGCTGAGCTGGTTCCTGCTGGGGTTCTCCCGGGAGGGTCTTCGAGATGCTCGCTGTAGTTGCAAAAGGAGAAAGGAAAATCCTACAGACAAATACATCTGGGAAGTGTTGTTGTTGTTGTTAGGTGCCGTCGAGTCGGTATCCGACTCATAGCGACCCTCATAGGGTTTTCAATGGCTGAGTGCTTCGGGATTGCCTTGGGAGTGGATTGCCAGGCCCTTCTCCCATTTTTGCGGTGCTGGGAATTGAACTCAGGACCTCAGAGACTGCAGCGCAGTGCTCTACCCACTGAGCCAAATGAAGTGTTAGCTTGAAGAACACTAAGTCAGTTTGCTGATCCCAGGAGCTCCCAAGGAGCAGCTGACTTGAGGGTTCGCTGAGGCTTTTAGCCAAGGAATGCCTGGAGCGGGGCGGCTTACAGAGCGTATGTTACCCAACGCTCAGCAAGGCGCTGTGTTTGAGCTGACAGAGTTCTTTGCATTGCTCCGCGTCCTGGGGACCTCGGCCTGAAATTTCACAGGCACTGTGTGGGTTCTCTGCAGGGTATAAGCCATCCGCCTGGAGTAGCGTGTGTGAGAAAGAAGGGGCACGGCAGGGGTGAGTCATGGCAGAACCTGAGTGCACCGTGGAAGGAGGGCACTTGAGAGGCAGGAGGGGAGGGGGTTAGGGTCAGGGGGAGGTCAAGGTGAAGATCAGGTCCCATTCAGAAGACCCCTGGTGGGACAGAGGGCCTATCTTGAGATCCTAGAAGGTCTCTGACAGGAAGGTGGGTGGTCTTCATGCCACCACAGGGACACAGCTGCAGTAGTGTGCAGGGCAGACAACCTTCCTGGGAGCCAGGTGGAGAGTCCGGAAGGGAAGTGTAAAAAGCAAGAAAAGCCTCCTTTGGAAAGGGGGAAAGGACGCGGGGAAAGTCAGCTCATGGGCCCTTGTCTGCGTCCTGTCTCTGCTATTCAGTGTGTCCCTGGCCCTGTTCCTCAACCTCTCTGAGCCTTGGCTTCCTCATCTGTACCATAGGACCCATACTATCATCCACCCTCTAGGGTCCCTGATGGGAGAAGGACCCGGCAACCCCCTCCCAAAAATCAATCTGCCATTGAAAACCCTATGAACGCAGAGAAGCACTGACAATAGTGTTTCCCCGTTGTACACAGGGTTGCTATGAGTCGGATACCAACTTGACGGCACCTAACAACAACAAGGGTCCCTGAGGACTGCGTGACACAGTCTTGGTCACCCACTCAGCCCAATGTCCAGAATCTAATCCCCTCTGCTACAGAAAGCTGTTGAGGGGCCGTTCCCAGCCATGGAATCCAAGCTCCGCCATGGAAGAAACCTTAGCAACGCCGATGCGATGGAACCCAGGGAGGGACGAGCGGCCACCTGATCTGGGACTGAGAAGACAACAGGGAGGGGGCTTGGTGGGTGAGAAGGGCAGGGAGGGGAGGCCAGAGGCAGGGGAGAAGCAGGGTATGCGAGGGGCAAACACCTGTGATTCTGTGCGCGGCAGTCCTCGGAGCTCACGTTCTCCTTTCGCTCCCACTACGTACCGGGAACCACGCCAAGGGCTTTGCAATTAATTCATTAACCCCTGGCGAGGGCCATGGGAGGCGAGGACTATTTATAAGTCTGCTTTTCAGATGAGAAAAATATAAAGCCCCGAGAGGTGAGCCAAGTCCCCATTTGGTGTCACACCTGCTGTTCTTCACTGAGACTCGGAGGAGACAGGAGTGAGGTAATGACTGTGTTCTCTTTTGACCTAGGGATCAGGGGAGCCATAGGGAGAGGAAGAGTAGGGATTCAGGTGGCAAAAGGGACCCAGATGTCACAAGAGGGACAGAGCTGCCTGAAGGCCAGAGACTCAGAAGGGCAGGTGGTTCTCATGAAAACCTAAGCTTGTTTGCATTCCTTGTTGTTCTTGTTATCAGGTACCATCCAGTCAGGTCCGACTCACAGCGACCCTGTGTACAACAGAACAAAACACTCTTCTCAACACTGTGCCATGTCAGTGCTTCTCTGCTATTCATAGGGTTTTCAATGGCTGATTGTTCCAGGATTGCTTTGGGAGTGGGTTGCCGTGTCCTTCTCCCATTTTTGCAGTGCTGGGGATCGAACCCACGGCCTCAGAGCACACAGAACAGCTTTCTACCAACTGAGCCAAACCCCAGCCCCAGTGTGCATTCAACACCCACTATGTTGGGCCAGCCCAGGGTGGCCTCCTCCTCAGCTGCTGTCTGGATGCAGGAAACTGAGTCAAGGGGAGCAAGGAAGGGGGTGCGTGGCTTCAAGCTGCCGAGGGCCTGGAGTCACCACCCAAGGCTCACTCACCAGAGTGGATTCTTTGTGCACCTTTGCTGTTTAAATTTGGCCCACGTAGGGTCAGAAAGGTGGAGTGGCGGTGACTATGATCCAAGGGCATGGAGGAGCACTGCGGAGGCCCTGGGGGACCATGGCAGGGTACAGGAGCCTTTAGGAGCAACAAGGTGGGGAAGGAATCACATGTGGGTCCCAGGGCTCTCCTGGGATGGTTCTGCCCTCAGTTGACCCTGGCTGGCTGCACCACGGTGTCTCTGAGAAGGACTTTGCTCCACGCTGAGAGGGCCAGGCTGCGTGCCGAGGCTCTGCTCTGTCCCCGCACAGCCAGCAGCTGAGCCTGAGCCCAGTGTTCTCAGTGGGGCAGGCGGGGACACAGGCCTGACAGGGCCACAGCCACAGCCACGAATGAGCAACGGTCCTAACAGAAGGCAGGGCAAGCAATGGGTCACCATCAGAGAGCCTTTTCAGGGCTGACTACCCAGGGCTCTGTCACGCCTCACAGTGGGGGCCTCGGAGGGTCCAGTTAGACCCTGCTGTAGAGCCAGAGTGTCCCTTGTGGCCACGGGAAGAAGTAGAACCCACCAGAACATTGGCAGGAGGCTTTCTTCTCACGGTTTCCTAGCGCCTCGTGGCAATGGCTGACCCATCCCTCCCTTGCTGGCCAGTTGGGCTTCTTTGTCTTCTACCCACGGTAGCGGGTCTTTCCAACCACCTAGCATCACTATAATTCCCCTCATCGCTGTCGTCCCAACGGTGTTTCTCACTGAGGTCCAAAGAAGAGCATGTGATAATTCCGGCAACGGGAACACTCACCTGAGAGTGGCTGCTCCCTTGCTGTGTGAACCTGGGGAAGTCCGCTCGCCCCTCTGCCTACTCTGCTTGTCCAGTTCTAAAGCAAGATGCTGACACTACTGTAAAGGACCCCACTGCCTCAGGGACCTTCCATTCTAATGCATTGTTAGCTCCGTCGCGAAAGGAATCGCGATTCTTCTTGGTGCGCGCGTCTTCGCGGGGTGCCCAGAGCATGATGGGGCCAAAAGTGGTGGGAAGAAGGGAGGTAGCAATGGGGAGGCAAGAAAAAAAAAGGTGAAGGAGAGAAGGAAGGGACAAGGGGAGCAAGGAAGCAGAGAGGAAGTGGGAGAGAGAGAGCTCAAGGGGGGAGGCAGGACCCCACACACACTGGAAAGTTTTATTTCTCTTTGTGGCTCCCTTCCCTCCCCTGGCCTAGCACAAGGCCTTGCACTTAGCAGGCCCATTGATGACTGTTAGTCAAAGCAAAAGGAAGTCACAAGCCACCTGCCATGCCATCGAATTGGAATCCCGGGGCAGCTCCGGCAAGGGTCCCCCGAGGATGCCGCTCTGGTCTTCCCAAGCTGGTATGTAGTGGAGCTGTTGTTTTACACACAGCCTGTCCCGGCATGCCCCATGATTCAATGCCGCATACGTTTGTATGTTTGTCTGCTGCACAAATCATCACATTAGAACCCACGCGAGAACAAACCTCTGTTCTCTTGTCAGAAGAAAGAGCAGGCGAAGCCAGAGGAGGTGCAGCAATATTTTCAGGTCGTCAGCCACAGCCCTGACTGAGAGAAGGAAAGGTAGACGCTGAGCCCCTGTCCCATGCAGGGAATCATAGGAATCGGGAGTGGCTGGGAAAGGGCAGCCACAGACAGAAAGCTGGCTTCTCCTCAGGCTCAAGGAGTGGCTGTGGACACAGCAAAGGGGGGCCCTTTTTGGGTCTCTGTTTCCCCTAGGAGGGATCAGGATCAGAGGAGAGAACAAGTCTGTGCTGTGGCTCTGATTATTGACTCTGGGTTTGGACATGTCTAATTTAATTTCAATTTTGATGCTCTGTGACTTTGGGCAAGTGGCTTGACTTCTCTGAGCCTCAGTTTCCTTCTGGAAACATGGGGATGATAGTATCATCTTCTGGCATTGCTGTGAGGACTCAGGTGATGTAAGGTTCTTTTCTCAGAGCCTGACATGTAGTCAATCCCAAAGAAATATTATATATCATATGCAATATGTAATACAATATAATATAGACGCAACTCAGATATATTTCCCTAAAATTCAGCCATACATGCCAACACGTAAATAAATATCCACAAACACCCCTCATAGCATAAAAACCATGTCATTAAGTCATAAATGTTGAGACAGATGACAGGTAGTTTGTAATTATTTATAAGTAACTGCTCAACTTCATCATTTAAAAAAACAACAGACCGAATTTTTGCAAGATGGGAGAGTCAACATGAGCGATCTCTGCTCTTACTCAGCAAATAAAGCATTTATGAGAATTCCCTTATTTCTGGGTATTGGTTTAATTCATCAAAGCATGAGGAGTGTCTTTGGGCATCAGAGATTTCACTGTTCTGGGAAGCATAAAACATGGCTGAGTGGAATGTAAGAAGGCTGATAATCATGGGAGAGAGGCTAATAAAACTTTAGAGGACAGATTGACGGCGCACATGGGCAAAGGAAAGCCCAGCGTGGGCGCCCCAAGGAGTCATACTGTCTCTGCAGGGCACCTTTGGTGTGATGCAGTGCAAGTCCAGATGGAGAGCGAAGTGGCGTCCATCGCACCAAGTCACACGAGGTCAGAGCGAATCCCTCTCCAATTCTATTTCACTTCCTCCGATGACATCAAGGAAAAAGCCTCCTCTTGGTGCTTATACTTTCACGATTTCTTATTTTTTTTTATCTTCCCTTTTTAACTGAGAGCCTCCTGCTCGCAGCGTGTGCCAAAGCTGCAGGGTCTAACCAGGATTTAATTAACACTGGGTTCATTTGGGGGTATTTATTTCTACGGATGGCATCTGATCCTGAGCTTCTATTTACAGCAGTGGGAGGAAGTTTTATTCAGAACTAAATTTATGAGCGTGCTCAACAATAGAGTGAATAAAAGAAAAACAGTGGTAAAGCAATATAGACATAACAAAGTCATGAAGGCAGTTTGGAGTGACAGCTGGGTGCTACGGTTGGGATGTCATTTGTACCCTGTGATTTCTTGTGTCAGAGGTTTGGTCCAGGTGGGCAGCAATAAGAGAAGTGTAGGACCTTTAAGAAGTGAGAGGTGGTTACATCATTGTGGGTGTGTCCTCAGACAGGATTAAGGTAGTTCCTTCGGGACTCCAGTTGGTTCCCTCAAGAGTGAGTTGTACTAAGGGCAAGATTGGCCCCTCTCTGCTCTGTGATTTCCTGCCTCGCCCCAGGTCTCTCCTTCTCTCATGCTCTCTGGCCATGATGCCACTTGCCATATTGTGACACAGCCAAGGGAGCCCTCACCAGAGGCCAAGCTGATGGGGCCACCAAATCTTGGACTTTTCGCCTCCAAAATTATGAGCGAGCTAAACCTCTTTTCTTTATACCTTACCCAGCCTCAGATATTTTGCTGTAGCAACAGAAAATAGACTGACTAACATATAGAATATGGAAACATGGAGAAGGGATTCGAGGCGTGTCTGAGGTGGAAAAACTGTTGCCATCTGTGTGACCACAAAGAAGAAGAGGAAATACTGAGCCAAGACGGGAAAGACAGGGACTAAACGGAAAGACCTGGCCACTTAGCACTCATTGAACAGAAGCTGAATGCAAATTGCCAGCAAGAGGCAGTAAAAGTGCACATATGTCTCTCGTGAGTGGCTGAGGAGGGTAGGGCAATGAACTTGGCTGCCGTGCAAATTCTCCCCTCCCCATCCATACAGATGTATTTTCCTGGTCCCTGGCATTTAGCCTCTTCCATGGCCATGAGAGGGACCAGCTTTTGGGAGATGCTGCTTGGACCTTCTGGCTGCTGCTGAGCCCAGGACCCTCTTCACATTTCCTCATCCCGCCCAGGCTGGGGCGTGTGGAGCAACAGAGGGCCAAACCCTGCAGGTAGTTCTCAGAGACCTCCCCCCGAGAGCATCTCCAGTGGGACTCAGCTAAGACGAAGCCCTCCTGGAAGAGAAAGGGCAGGAGGAAGAGAGGCCCAGGGCGCTCTTCCCTCACTCGGGGCCTCTAGCAGCTCTGCTGGTAATGCCAACCTGTCCACCTCTCCTCCAGGACTGCGGCTGCTCCTGGGCAGGGATGGGGCTGCTGCGGTCCTGCCTTCGCCTCCATGGTCCAAGGCGCTGAGCTCAGCCACCTCTCCTTTTCTCCCTGGGGTGGCAGCAGCTTCCCTCTCACCTCTGATTCCCTGACTCGTCCATCAGCTGCGCACGCCAAGCCCTTTGTTAAGTCCTCCTCACCCCTTATCCACCCCCCCCAACACCATTTTAAATCCAGTGGCCCCTCAGTATCCACGGGAAATTGGTACCTGGACCCACCCCAGGGTGCCAAAATTTGCAGGTGCTCAAGACCATATACAAATGGTGCAGGGTTCACATAGAACCTAGGTACCTCCTACATACTTTAAATCATGTCTAGAAGACTTACATTGCCTAATGCAATATGAATGCTCTGTAAACAGTTGTTCTACTGTATCGTTCAGGGAATAATGATGAGGAAAATCTGTGCGTGCTCCGTATGGACTCGGTTGCTTTTGAATATTTTCCATCTGCAGTTGGTCGATCTCTGGATGCAGGACCTGTGGGTGGAGAGGGCCAACTGTACGTATTTAGAGGGGTTTCTCTAGTTGGCGGCCAGGGACTGCACCTCCCCAGATCTTTATTTACTCAGAAACAGCCTTACGCTGCCCTGCCGAGTGCCCTCTCATTACCCGATTAAAGGAGGGAGCTAAGAACAGCCAGCCCACTGCGTTTACAATAACATAAGTCAGGGGTCAGAAAACTTCCCCTGTCAAGAGCCAGACAGTAAATATTTTAGGATTTGAAAACCACATGAGCCTGTAGCATAGTCTTTGGAGGTTTGTTGGGGATTTTTTTTTTTTTTATTAAGCCCTTTATAAATGTACACACTATTTTTAGCTCATGGATAATACAAACACAAGCTGGGCCCAGATTTGCCCTATGAGCAGCCTTGACTGAGAAATAAACACTACCCCCGCCTCACTCTGTGGCCCCGTGGATTGAGTGTGGCCCAGTGAACCCTCCAGGATCAGGCCGGTCATGTGACCTGGGGCTGGCCAATCAGGGTGCTCCATTTTCCTGGCCCTACGTTTCATTGCCTCTGCATATTAAGTCAGTGCTCCGTCAAGGGCGCTCCAAAGAGGAAATAGCATTTGCAATAACTGAACCTAATCTGTGCCAGGCACTGTACTGAGCGCTGGCACGCCCGTTCCTTTTGAATCCTCATGTGGGGGCTTTGAAGTGCGGGGTCTCTTGAAGTAGATGGCAGGGCAGGGCTTTGGAAGCAGATGATTTTGGCTTCAAGCATGGAGGCTCAAGGGTGGGGAGTGGGAACAAGTTTTCCTTCACAGATTGTCAGAAGCCCCTGGCTAAGCGTGAATGTGTGGAACCGGTCAACTATAATTGTCCGGTCCACTATAATTGTCCGGTCCATTGTAATTATTGCTCATATTTACAAATCACCGTATGGTTTCCAAGGCACTTTCCATCACATAATTTCATCCCAGCCTCACAACAACCTGGTGAAGTAGGCAGAGCAAGAATCCTCTGTCCCCATTTGTGGAGGAAACCTCTGAGGATCAGAGAGGTGCCGTGACATGCCTAAGGCCACAGAGCTCATCAGTGGCCTGGTTTTGAACTTGTGGGGATCTCTTCTAAGCCACAGAACAGAAGAGCTGGGAGTGCCTGGGTGCCACGCTTTTGACGCACACAGGAGGCCCGGCCTCTTCCTCACTACCTCGGCAAATCTTCCTGTCTGTCTTTCAGAGCCAAGTTTACGTTCTCTTTCTTTCAGAATTGCTTCCCGAACTGCAGCCCCCAATCTTCCCTCTCCCCTCTGAACTCCGAGAGCAATTACTGTCTGTACTACTCATTTAGCAATTAATCACCGGCAGCCTCGTGACAGTACTTCTATTGCTGCCTCTGACTATTGTTTAAATCTATTTTTTTTTTTTTAACTCTGTTTTCCCCAGGTAGATTATAGATGCCCTGCCAGCAAGGTCACGGTCTCTGCTTCTCTTTGCAGCGCTGCACGCAAGAGGTACTCAATCATGCTTTATTCACTTGAGTTAAGAGAGCGCCAGCGCTCTGCATTCTCACTAGAACCGGTCAGAATGAGTTGCCCTGGTCACTTGCCAGCTGTGTGACCTGGACGGTTTACTCATCCTTTCTGACCCAGCATGTAACACGCAGCCTGTCGTCGGACCCACCTCCTGGGGCTGTGTGAGGGCTAATGAGATTGAACTGAGGATGTGCGGACATTTCTGTGCATGGCTTCGAGATTCCAGTGGGCTTCCAATCACAGGGCCTCCCCCGGCCCATGTGATATGTGCCTGGCCAATCACTGAACTCCTCACGCCAGATGCACTGATTGGCCCAGGGGTGGGCGCATGCTTCAGAGGAGAGCCAATCAGAGACCTTCCCTGGAATGGCTACACAAACTTTGGATGAGTGAGAGTCTCTCTTCCATTGGGGTGGTTAAGCCAGGACAGTGGAAATCTAGGAGCAGCCACATGGTAAAAACCTAGCTGCAGTAGGAGAGAATGGCATCCAACAGAGAGGGGTAGCATGGCGAGAACCAAATACAGGATTTAGGCCACTAGATCTGGCAGTGCTAGGATCCACCCCCGGGTTTACCAATTATGTGAGCCAATAAATAACATTTTGCCAGAACCAGCTCAAGTGGAAACTCTTTACTCGCAAATGAAAAGGTCTTCGCTGATACAGACACCACACATAACACCTCCCGGGACAGAGCCTGACAAGCAGGCACTGCCCCAGAAGCGTGAGTAGTTGGTGTTTATCAGCAGCAGCAGCAGCAACAGCAAGAAAACAAAATGCCCGTCGTTAGGAAGTGGTGTGGCCTGGGGGCCAGAGAGACACAGGTTCAAATCTCCCTTCTGTACACTTGCAGCTCTGTCTCTGGGCAGGTTAACCAAACTCCTGGAACTTGTGTTCCTTCTGTTGGGGAATGAGTGGAGTTGTGCCAGCCTTATAGAGTTGTGGGGACAAACAAGTCTGTTCCCAAAGGCACTTGTCCTGCCTGGTGCCTGAGCTGGCTGCTCCGCCATGATCTGTGCCAAGGCTCCAGCCAGCGCCACGGCCATGTGTGTGGATCCAGCCCCTTCCTCTCCATATGGAAAGTGGACATGCCTGCAGGGAAGGGATCCCCCGGCCTCCAGCGAGGCCCAGAGCCCCAGGCTGAAGCCAGGTCCCCAGGGGTCTGATTCAGCCTCTTGCCACCACTGCGTAAGATCACACTGTGGGGTGCTTCCCTTGTGGAATCCCCCATCTCAGAGCTTTTCTCAGGGTGGGTGGGAAGGACCCCAGGACATGTTCTCATTCCAGCCTCACCACGTGTGCACCAGTCCCGGACCTCCGTAAGTCGCTTTCTCTCTCTGGGCCTCGTTTTCTCCATCTGTGAAGTGGGGATGCTGGTGATAATGTTCATGATGTGACGGCGGCACAAGGACTGAGTGTTATCATGTGTGACCTGTTTTCCTCCTGGGGAAAGGGAGGACGGAGGGCTGCACGCAGCGGCCGCCAATCCGAGACTCTTCTCAGAAGCCCCACCTGGGGTTCCCAGCCCAGCGAAGGGTGTTCTTCTGGTCCAGTTTCTGGGTGGCCAAACACCTCCAAGGTCTGTGATTTTCCTTTCAGCCTTTCAGTGTCCCGGAGAACAGGGTATTTCTCTAGCAAGTTGCTTCCAGGAAGAAGAGGCGCCATGGGCTCCCCACTGCCAGCTGGAGACAGGGCTTTACCCCCGCTCCCCAGCCCCACTGACCTGGAGCCCAGTCATGGCCCTCAACACTCTTCACCTCCTTCTGTAGGGGGAATGGGGAGGAGCTAGAGCTGGAGGGAAAGAGGCCACCCTGGAGGAGGGTTCTGCAGGGCCTGAGGCACATGCTCTGGGTTGTTGTTATTGTTAGGTGCTGTCAAGTCAGTATCCGACTCATAGCGACCCTCATAGGGTTTTTAATGGCTGCCTGTTTTGGGATGGCCTCGGGAGTGGATTGCCAGGTCCTTCTCCCATTTTTGCGGTGCTGGGAATTGAACTTGGGACCTCAGAGACTGCAGTGCAGTGCTCTACCAACTGAGCTAAATCCCAGCCCCTGTTGTTGTTGTTGTTGTTGTTGTTGTTAATGCCGTTAAGTCGTCTCTGACTCATAGCGACCCTCATAGGGTTTTCAATGGCTATTTTGGGATTGCCTCAGGAGTGGATTGCCACATCCTTCTCCCATTTTTGTGGTGCTGGGAATTGAACTCAGGACCTCAGAGACTGCAGAGCGGCGCTCTACCAACTGAGCTAAATCCCAGCCCCTGTTGTTGTTGTTGTTGTTGTTGTTGTTGTTGTTGTTGTTGTTAGATGCCGTTGAGTTGTCTCTGACTCATAGCGACCCTCATAGGGTTTTCAATGGCTGACTGTTTTGGGATTGCCTCGGGAGTGGATTGCCACATCCTTCTCCCATTTTTGTGGTGCTGGGAATTGAACTGGGGACCTCAGAGACTGCAGAGCGGCGCTCTACCAACTGAGCTAAATCCCAGCCCCTTATGATCTGGGTAGTCTCCACTTTTTTCATTTCCTGTGCCCAGGCCCCTGGAATTGTGCCAAGGGACCAGGAAGGTGGCCTCTCTTACACAGTTGCAGGTTGGCAGGCAGGGCGACTGGACTCCATATACCACTCCCTCCCAGTGGTATGAGCTGACCGAATCTCAATTCCAGCCTGTGGCATCCTTGAACCTCCCACCTCGTGCCCAGAGCTTTCCTTCTTCTGTGACATGGGATGCCCCCACGGATGTTCCTGGCACATACACATGGCCCTGCACAGGTGCAGGGGAGCTGATGCCCATGAGGCAGCCCCTGGACAGTGGAAGATGGAAGTCAGTGGATAATGCTTCCGGTCTTCTGGGCACAGCCTTGAGATATGTGTTCCTTGCTTCTTGGGGTCCTCTGGGATCAAGCAACCAGTCACCCCCAACAGGGACCCATCCAAAGCAAAGTGTATTACCATCCAAAAGCTCAGTGGCTTAAAGCAACAATTGTTGGTTGTGTTAGGTACCGTCAAGTTAGATCCAACTCATAGCAACCCTAATTACAGCAGAACAAAACACTACCCAACACAGCGCCATGCACACAGTCTTTTCATGTTTCAGCCAATTGTTGCAGACGCTGTTTTTTCTTTTCATTTTTAGCCATGCCACATCAGCAAATGGAGGTCCCAGGGGCTTTACTCCATTCCCATCGTTAGAATTGACTACTTTGAGGAGGCAGATCTTCCCCAGTCATTTCTTGAATGCCTTCTAGCCTGGGGGGCTCATTTTCTGATATTATATCTGACAGTACTTCTCTGGTATTCGTAGTTTTGAATGACTAGTTGTTTTGGGAATGGGCTGCCATTTCTTTCTCCCTAGTCTGTCTTAGTCTGGAAGCTTAGCTGAAATCTGTCCACCATGAGTGGCCCTGTTGGTATCTGACGTATCAATGGCATGTCTTTCAGCATCACAGCAACACTCAAGCCCCCACAGCATGACAAGCTGACAGATATGTAGAGCAAAGCAACAATAAACATTGCAAATTTCTTTTTTTTTTTTCCATTAACAGGAGGTTGAACCCAGGGCCTCATGAATGTTAGGCAAGTGCTCCACCACTGAGCTACACCCAAGCCCCTTTTTTATTTTGAGACAGGGTCTCACTAAGTTGCACAGACTGCCCCTGGCCTCGAACTCATGATCCCCCTGCCTCCGCCTCCTGAGTCACGGGGATTACAGGCGTGCCCCATGACGCTCAGCTAAAATTTCATTTGCAATAGGTCAGAAATTTGAGGGTCCTTAGTGGGTGGTTTGGCTCAGAGTTTCTCATGAGGCTGCTGTCAGGGGTCTGCTGGAGCTGTGGGCAGCTGAAGGATGGTCTGGATGACCTCATTCCGAGATGGTGCCTTCACATGCCAGGAAGCCAGGTGGCTCTTGGCAGGAGGCTCAGTTCCTCTCCAAACGGCCTTCCCCCCAGGGCTGATTGACAGCAGCCCTCATGACATGCCCCTTTCCAGCTTCACACACATCAGCAGAGCCCTCGAAACACTCATTTAGAGTCATAGAGTCACAGGCTATTGAGGTCTGGATCTCAAATAGCCCCCAAATCACGTGTCTGAATGCTTGGTTTGCAGCTGGTGGTGCTGGTCAGGGAGGCAATGGAACTTTGTGGATGAGAGCTAGCTGGCAGAAGGAGGTCTCTGGGGAGGTCTTTGAAGGTTACCAGGCCCTGGTCCAGGTCCATCTCTCTGCTTCTCATTGCTATCACGTGAAGTCCACTGCTACAGGCCCTACCATGATGCCTCCCTGCCTAAATGGAGAGATGGGGGCACAGAAAGGAAAGATTGGTCCAGCAAGGCCAATATCCCTCTGGAAAAACAATCCTATTGGTCCACATCTGGCCTCTGGCACACACAACCTCATCTGGCACCATCAGCTGGGCTTGAACAGACTTGGGCAGCTCCAGTCCTCTGGCCCTACCATTTGCAGTGCACGTGGCCCTCACCAGCTGGCTCTACTTGTTTTTGGCAGTTTTGCTCCACAGACATTTCACATCGCTGGCGTCTCCAACATCCCGGGGTCTCCACTGTAGCGTAGGCTCCACCCTCAAAGCATCACATGCCAGCCTTTCAGGGGTTCTCCACAGGTCATCCAACCCTGGCACACCATACGTGGCCTCACAGGCCATCCACTGGAGCCTTGGTGGCAGCCCCCATAGCCCCTGAACTCTTGCATTCTTCACCCCTGCAAGACCAGCGCCACATGGGCAATACCAAGGTCTGCTGCCAGCTTCACCCGATTACAGTGCAGCTGCAGCTGTGGCCTCTGTGTGACCAGGCTGAGAAACCACTTTCTTGGGCGGCCTCTTTGCAGCAAAGTGGCCAAGAGGCATTCACTTCTCAGCCATTCTCTTTTCAAATGAAATTGTTTTAAATGAGTTTGCCACTTCACCTCCTGGGCCCTTCACTGAGAAGATCATGGATAAGTATTGTTTTCATCCCCAAGAGATCTTTCTTGTCCCAGAAAAAAGTTTGAGGCTTTTTATTGTGGTTTATCTCTTTAACAATGACAGCCTCCTCGCCCAAACCAGCCCTGTCTGCGGTAACCTTAGACCTTCTGCAGCCTTTTTTCCTCTTGAAACTGCGCGTTTTTCAGATCTTTTTGTTCTGCCTTTTTCCCTATTTTTTTTTTTATCACAAATCTGCCTCAAAGAAGAAAACAATAACCATGTCATGCTCTCTATTGCTTGCTGCCCTTGTGATTTTCCTCTGCCAAATTAATTAGTCCATTACTTTTTAATTCAGCCTCACTCAAATCTTTAGGACAAGGGCAGAGTGCAGACAGCCTCCTTGCTTGAATGCAACATGAGTGGTCTCTAATCCAATGCCCAACAGTCCTCATTTTCCTAAAACCCTGTGAGCTCTGTCTGCATTTCTATCAGCGGCAGTGTTCTAGTCTTCCTTAATCCCATCAGAACTGCTCCTTAAGCTCTGCTTACAGCATTCTAGGGCTTATCTCACTCGTATCTCCCAACTCTTCCAAACTCCTCCTACACACAAGTCCAATGGCCTAAGAATCGCCTGGTCAGGTTCCTGCACAGCAACTACCCCACTCTCCAGTACCATGTTTCGGTATCCATTGGCTGATGCATTGCTGGGGCAGAGATAGCGATCAAAACAGACTCATGGAAGAAAAGGTTTACTGGAGGCTCACAGTTAGAGGATCATAGTCTGTGACAGTGGCAGCAAGTGTCAGGGCCCATGGCAGAGAACCTCACGTCTTGATGGTCAAGAAGCAGAGAGTGACTGGAACTGGAGCTCCAGGTAAAAACCTCCAATGCTTACCCCCAGTGACCTCCTTCTGCAAAGCTTAGGACCCACCTCCCAAAGTTCTGTAGCCTCCACAAGCAGTGCCACCACCTGGGAACCCAATGTGCAAACCCATGGCCTTTGGGGAACATTTTAGATCCAAACCATAACACTCTCTTTTCAAAGGAGGGTCTTTTAAAAGAGTTTGCAATTTCACACCCTAGAGCCTTAGATGGGAGGGGCCTGCCTGACTCCATCTTGCCCATCTGGCATTTCTGCTGCTCCAGTGAAAAGTGCATGGCTTCCCTCTAATGGAGCCTCTCTCTCCAACAATTATTACCTTCTTGCCCAAGCTGACCTGTCCACAGCAACTTTAAACTCAAGAGATTTTTCTTTCTCTTTAAACTCCACATTTTTCAAAGCCTTCCATTGAACATTTATCTCTATTTTCTTATCATAAATCTGGCAAAAAGCAGCAAGCAACAACCAGACCACACTCTCAATATTATGCCTTTGTGATATTTCTTCCACCAAGTTACTTAGTCCACTACTTTCCAATTCAGCCTCATTCAAATCTTTAGTACAAGGGCAGACCACAGGCAGACTTGTTGCCACAATGTAGCAAGAGTGGCCTCTAGTCCGATTCCCAGGAGAGTCCTGATTTTCCTCTGAAATCTTATGATCCTCATCTTTACTATCCACATTTCTATCACCATTTGGGTCTTCTGAACTCTCCCCAGAAGTCAGACTCTACCTACAGCATTCAGCAGCTTCTCTCACCTCCATCTCCAAGCCCTTCCAAATGCTTTCTGAAAACAAGTTCCAATGGGTTAAGAACCACAAGGTTGGGTTTGGGGACAGCAAAGACCCCAAGCTTCAGTACCAATTTTCTGTGTAAGTCAGGTTGTGTGTTGCTGTGGCAAAATACTTGACAGAAACAAACATATGGGAAGAATGCTTTCTTGGGGCTCACAGCCTGGGATTTCAGTCCATAGAGGCAGGGCAGGCATAGCAACACAGCAGGAGAGCCTGGGTCGGATGTCATAGCAGATCAGGGATAGAGAACACAACCAGACCTGGGGTCCTATAGAAAACCTCCAAAGTCTCGCCCCAGTGACCTTGTTCTGCAAACCTGGGTCCTACTTCCTGAAGTTCTATAGTCTCTTAGGACAACACCTCAATGCTCAATTTAGGGACAATTTAGATTCAAATCATAACCCTGGGGTAGTGGCTACAGTCACCAGAGTGACCCTCCAGGTAGTGAAGCCCTTGGCAGCTGGAGGCTGGGTGAAAGGGAGCTCAGCAGATCTGGGCAAAGGCAAGAGCATCTCCAGTACTGCTACCAACCGCGGGAGGAAGGAATTCCTATTCCTTCTGTTTAATGGACGAGGAAAGAGAATCACAGAGAGGTTGAGTCACTTGGCCAAGGTACACAGCTAGGAAGTTGTGGAGACAGAACTCAAACACCCTGGCCAAGCAACCTAAGTGTCCATCGGCAGATAAATGGCTAAACACATGTTATATCCACGCAACAGAGTCACATTCAGCCTTAAAACAGAAGAGAATTCTGATGCATCTTATAGCCTGGATGAGCCTGGAAGACGTTATGCCAAGTGGAATAAGCACACAAGATCAAAGGCTGCAGGATTCCACTTACGGGATATTTCTCGAACGGCACTACTGACAGAAGACGGTGGTTGCCAGGGTCTGGGGATGGTGAGGAGGATGGGGAGCTGTCCTTTCATGGGTGCATATAGTTTCAGACTTGCAGGATAAAAGAGTTCCAGAAGGGGGTTGCACAGCAGTGAATGTGTTAACAGGACTACATAGTCCCTGTAAAATGGTAAGATGGTAGGTTTCCTGTGATGTGTATTTTTACCACAATCTTACAAATTTCTAATGACCCTGGCCATGGTAATGTTTGCCCGCAGACCTCAGGTGGACAGAAAGCTCAGTTTCTGGCCCTAGCTCTGTCCCTTCCTGCCCACAGGGTGGGCTAAGGCTTTTGTCATCTCGCTTCCCTGGGCCTCAGTTTATCTGTCTATGGAGTTGGGGAGAATATTCCCACCAGGCAGCCAACAGGAGGGAAAGAGCCAGGCCCTGGGCCCAGGGGAGGGAGAGGCTTAGAAATCTCTGGGTTCCCAGGAATTGGGCTCCATCCCACTCAGATTGCTTCCTTGCTCCCTGTGGGGACGGAGACAGCCAGCAGTCAGCACCCTGCTGATTGGAAAATTAAAACCTCACCTTGCAAATTGGTTTCCACTAGGGCCTCGGCCAATCTGGAGGCCCTGGGGCTCAGGGCAATGATCCCTGAGATAAGAGTCAGGGAGTTGGGGTGTGGGGGAGCTGTCCAGCACCCAGGGCAACCCAGAGGGTGGACTCACTGAGAGGGATGGGGCTACGTGACTTGGCCTCTGTTCTGGGTTGAACTTGGACTTGAGGCTGGGAGTTGGAAGCCAGAAGATACCTTTCTTTCCTGGCCAAACTAAACCCCTTTCTCTTTCATTAAGCAGATTTCTGGTATCAGCTTCTGGGGCACTTTGGAAAACTCTAGAATTTAGGGGAGAGCCTGAATCTAAAGAGAGATCTCAGTGACCCTAGATGGTCCAGCCCCAAGACAAGAACGCATAAAGTAACGTAAGGACATAACGTAGGACCTTAGGGTCCCACACCGTCTGTGGAGAAGAGGCCATGTGCTCCGCCCTCCTTGTATCCCCCACACCCCGTTCACCCCCAGGCGATCCTGGAGAAAGAAATATGATTGTCTTCATTTTAGACCAAGGGGGAGAGGAGGCCTAGAGAATCCAGCAACTTGTCCCAGGTGCCCCACCAATGAACCGCAGGGCTGGGAGGTGAATCCTGACCTGTGCGTCCCCAGAGCCTGAGCTTGTGACCTTGCGTTTCCACGTGGGAGGTGGAGCTGTGTGGTGATCTGGGGGCCAGGGTACAGAGAAGTGCCCAGTTCACGCAATGGGTGCCCAGGGCTATGTCAATGCATCTCTCGCTGCGTGAGAGTGGCCAGCAAGAATTCCTGGCCCCTAGCTGGACAGTGACAGCCATGGAAGAGTTGAGAGGGAGGTAGGGGCCACAAGCCTAAAAGCAGAGCCAGCTGGGATCTGGATGCACTGAGTCGGCTGGACCAGCCTCTCCCACACCTGGCTCTGCAAGGACCTGCTGGGACCAGCCTGGGGGTTAGGGGAATAGGGGGACACTGGGAGCTCTCCAGGGGCCTGGGTGCTGGCTGGAGTTGGGACTGGGAGTAATAGTGACCAGGAACCCAAACAGTCCTCCAGGAGACCACCCGAAGCCATTGCCCCTGCTCTGACTCTCCTGCCACCCCACTAGGCACCCTGCATTGCCTTTAGGTGGGTCCATGGGGCGGGTGGGGAAAGCGCCCCCTCCCCACCACAGGAGCAAGCAGGCAGCCAGGTCTTGCCAGCCAGCCTTTTACCCTCCTGGCCACAGCAATTTATACAGAGACAGGCAGGTGAGGACAGATGGCCAAAAGTTTGAGGGGCTTGGCCAACGTGATAGTAATGACAGTGCTGGAATCAGCGTGAAGTCTGCTGCGGACTCCAAGGTCCCTGTCTGTCTATCTGTTTTTCCTCCAGACCCGATCTTCACCATTGGTATCTGGCTGGCGTGACAGACAGCTTCAAGGCCTTATGTATTTTGGCAGGTTGACTCCTGGCAAAATTGCTGCCCATAAAGAGTCTTTGCCGGGTCTACGTCTCCCCGTTAACCCCCTGACCAGCCTTGGCACGCGGGCAGAGGCTGCAGGAGCAGCATTTCTGGTCACCTCCGTAGGATCTCCAGGCTATTCTCAGACACGCCTGTGGCCAATAATGATGGAACTTGAGGAGAACTGTTTTTTTTGTTTGTTTGTTTGTTTTGTTTTTTTTCATTGCTTCTGGCTACAGTTTGTCCCCCCAAAATTTTGTTGCTGGAAGCCAGGTCCCCAGTGTGTCTGTTGAGGTACAGGGAACTTTGAAGGCAGAGCCTAGTGAAAGGTGACAAGGTCCTGGGGCTCCAGCCTTGGCCTGGAGGCTCTCGGGGAACATTCTCTCCCTTCCCTTTCTCTGCTCCCCACCAGTGGCCCTGCCATGGCCTTGCCAGAGGGGTCATGCCAGGGTTCTGGGGGTCACCCCTCACAGAGCCAGTGCACAGGTTTGACAGACAGTGCATAGGGCACCTCAACCTCACCGCAGCCCTCCCCTTCTGCAGAAGTCCCCGTCCCTGGCTCGGCTTCCTAAACTGATGTGGTGGCACTTCATTTCAGACTCCACCAGGGTGCCACCGCACCAAATTGCCTGAAGAACGGCACCTTTGGGAGGAATCTCCCCAATGTTTATAGGTGCGTGTGACCTGCCTCCCTCATCTGACTGGTACGTCTCAAGGGCTGGGACAGTGTCCTCTCTCCTGAAGATGGGAGAGCCCCAGTGAGTAGACCCCCCCCACACACACACACTGAGTTGTTTAATCGGCTTGTATTAAAGACCTGTTGCTTGCCTGGCACTTAGGCCAGTTCTGAACAGAATCAGTGGTAGATGAAAAAGGAGTTTCTTTCCTCTCAGGTCAACCGGCTCGGGGGCTAATAGCAACAACAATGGCAACAGCAATAAGTAGCCCTTCCGAAGCATCGCCTTTCTGTTCCAACAGGCCCCACTAAAGCTCTTTACAAATGAGGAGGGCCTGCAGCTGTACCACTATGGCGTCTGATCCCATCAGATCTCAGAAGCTAAGCAGGGTGGGGCCTGGTTAGTCCTTGGATGGGAGACCGCCTGGGAACACCAGGTACTGTAGGCTTGGGAGATGGACCCAGCAACCCACTCCCAAAAATCAATCAGCCATTGAAAACCCTATGAACAATGGAGAAGCACTGACAATAGTGTTTCATCTGTTGTACCTAGGGTTGCTATGAGTCAGACACGGACGACAGCACCTAACAACAATAATATGAGGAGGTATTTTTATACATTTACAGATGGGGAAGGGCTGGAGTTTAGCTCAGTTGGTAGAGCGCTGTGCTGCAGTCTCTGAGGTCCTGAGCTCAATTCTCAGCACCGCAAAAATGGGAGAAGGATCTAGCAATCCACTCCCAAGGCAATCCCAAAACAGTCAGCCATTGAAAACCCTATGAGGGTCGTTATGAGTCGGATACCGACTCTACGGCACCTAACAACAACAACAACAGATGGGGAAACAAAGGCACATAAGGCTTGGTGACTTTGCAGCACTCAACTTGGAAGTGGCAGATCTGGGAACTGCAGGGTTCGGGGCAGGTACATATAAGCAAGTGCCTGAGGACCAGTGCAGTGGGCGGGTGGCAGAAGGAAAGCAAGGCCAAGGGGACAGAGCCCAGTCACTGATCGGTGCTTTTCCAAGTTGAGGGTCTGCAAATCCAGTAGGGGCAGAAGCAGGGTAGGGTTAGGGTCAGATCTAAAGAGGCTACTCGGCCAGCATCAAGGAGGACGGCTGGAGGGCAATGAGATGTTTAGGGGTTCTGGTGCCTGATGCCCAGGGCCAGAGCTGAGCAGAGCCAGCCAGATGGCTACAGGGAAGCAGATGGACACTGGGGCCCCTCGAAGGGCGGGCAGGTGGCCTCAACCTCCTCCGTGGGCCCCCTGCAGGAGCTGGAACCACTGCTGGCGTGAGGGGAGCTGTGAGCTCATGCCGTAGCGTGTGAGCTGGGAGGGAGCCGCCCCTTCATTCACCTGTGCCCCCCCACAATCATCTCTCCATCCCACAGTTTCCACAGCACAGCCTCATCCTTACAAAGACTGGCCTGAGCTGGGCGTGGTGGCACACGTCTGTAATCCCAGCTGCTTAGGAGGCGGAGCCAGGAGGATTGCAAGTTCGAGACCAGAGGAAGTCTATGTAATTTAACGAGACCCTGTCTCAGGAAGTAAGGAAAAAAAAAATAAAAGGGCTGGGGGTGCAGCTCAGTGGTCCAGCACTTGCAAAGCATGCAGGCGTGAGGCCCCGGGCCAACCCCCAGTACCAGAACAACAACAACAACAAAAGACTGGCTTGGTAGCGCTGAGCCCCTCTGCCTCTGTCCTCTGGCCCAGGGACTTGGCGCCCGGTGAGAGTGTAGAGAACCAGGCCTGTGAGGTGGGCAGGGGAGAAGAACTCAGGGAGGAAGGGTAAAGAGGAGAAAGGAAGGAAGGGGAGGGAGACAGACACGGGAGCAGGTCCCTCGCTGCTGCCAAGAGCTTTGCAGGAGTTCCTGGTGAGGGCGTGGACGTGACTCTGAGTCTCAGAGACCCAGGTGCCAGCCCCCATTCCACCCCTGCGAAAGAGAGACCTTGAATGAGCCACAGGAAGAGCATTGCAAAGGCACGTGGTGTTCAATGATTGCCCACCATGCAGCTTCTAAGCAGCATGACCTGGAACAAATCACATTCAGAACACTCCAGTCGAGCCTCAGTTTCCTCATCGGTAAAGTGGCCATAGGTCTGGAGCCAGCCCGATTCTAAGATGGCTCTCAGAGGATAAACAGCCTCCCGTCCGCCTCTCCCCACGCCCAGCAGGCAGGAACAGCCTCCTGGGCTGCCAAGATTAATGGAGCGAGAGACACCGCTCCTTAGTGCAGATGGCTCCCAGCCATGGGATCCTCTGCCTCTGGGTGAGGGAGCCCCCATGCCCTGCCTGCCAGGGGACCTGGGAGGTCCTGCCCCTCGCAGCCCAAGAGCTCAGAATGCCACCCCACCCTCCTGCCCATCTCATATGGCCCTGCAGCCTCAGAAGCCAGAGAGAAGGGGCACGAGCCTCCAACTGGGCAAGCACTGTCTCCTTGGATCTTTTAAGAAATTCTCTGACGTTGCTGTGATCCTAAGCCTGCCCGTGATTCTTGCAGCAGCCCTCTCTATCAAGCAGCTTCGAGGTCCTGGACCTGCTGGGCTGAGCCCGCCCTGCAGACCCTGCACATCCTGTTCATCTGCCTGCACTGTCTCCCCTAGTTCTCTCTGACCTGGTGACTGTCACCCCAACACCAGAACTCAACTGTCATCTTCTCCCAGGTCTTCCCCTGAGCTCCTTGGAGAGGAGTGGCCCCTCCCTGCCTGGCAGTCCTCAGCCCCGTGGACGACCCCTCCAAGACACACAACACAGTGAGGTCTTAACGTTAGCAGTGCCATCGTCCTCATTAGAACTTGTGACCTTGGGGTGCCTCACTGCCTTTGTCTGAGAGTTGGGGCTGCGGACCTGTCTGTCTCACTGTTGTGAAGATTGGATCATTCAATGTATAAGGTGCTCAGAGTCCACGCTTAGCTATTGTGATGGTCATTATTACAACCACTCTTATTAATAGCTTGACTCTCCAGTTCCGTTGTTAGCAAGGGAGGTGCACAGTATAAAGGGTCAGTGAATAAAGACATAAAGCATTGGTCCCATTTTATAGCTGAGGAAAGTGAGGCTCTTGGTGGGAGGAGAGAGGGAGATGTGTTCCCGGTCACTCAGCCAGTTTTCAGGCTCTCCCCACAGTGCCTCCTGCCCCAATACACTGAGGCCCAGGCTGAAGGACCATGGCCAACGTT
This sequence comes from Pedetes capensis, assembly GCA_007922755.1. NCBI lineage: Eukaryota > Metazoa > Chordata > Mammalia > Rodentia > Pedetidae > Pedetes > Pedetes capensis. Next base: position 29,525 of record VMDO01002597.1, on the reverse strand, counting down.
ATGTCCTGGTCAGCCCTCTGCAGGGCTGAGATCAGAGCAGGCCCCTGTGCCTGGGATAGAGAGACCCCACAGCCAGGCATAAGTGGCTTTCTGAAGCTGATTTCATTTATCCCTCCAGCCCCCAAGACCAACCTCAGCCACCCCCAGTTAAGGGGAACAGCGACAGGTGATGGAGCTGGAGGTGATAAACGCCTCCCTTGACTTCTGTGAACTCCCATCCAATTTGCTGCTCATAGGCTGTGCCAAGCGATTTTGCATTAATAAACCAAATAGACTGCCCAGAGTCCACTCGGGTGACTAATGGCTGGGGCAGTGCCAACTCCTGGAGGCTCTTGGCTCTTCTCACATGGAGCCAAGTGGCAGCCAACAGAGGGGGCTTGGGGCCAGTGCAGCCTTGCGCCGGGGTCCTCTCATCCAGCACTCTCAAGGCACAGGTGGGGAAATTGAGGCAGGGATACTGCTTGGTCCTACAATCCAGGATTCGCAGGGCCAGGCTGGGTGTGGGTCAGGCCTGGGGTCTGTGGCAGGTGGTGCTGGTACTTTGAGGAGCCTGAGACCACTGGACAGGGAATGGAGTGGAAGGAGGGGTTAGAGTCAGGCATTTGTTGGGGGAGATGAGAGGGAGGCCCCCACAAGCCCAGCCACAGAGAGCTCCCTTTGGGCAGAGAGCCTCACATCTTCATGATCAGGAAGCAGAGCGTAACCAGAACCAGGGGTCCAGATAAAAACCTCCAAAGGCCCTCACTTTGGGGGAGGGTTTGAATCCACCCTCCATTGTGGTCCTTCTTAGAGCAATCTGAGCCCCTAGAGGGACCATCACCCCGAGGGTTCTCTCTGACCCCATCCTCATCGCTGAGCCCCTCCTTGGTCTCAGAGCCCACACCCTTTCCCTGAGCCCCTGGGCTTTTTTTTCTAGAATTTGTCCTTCATCTCCAGGACCCGGTGACATGAGCTTCCATGTCAGCCCAAGGAGAAATCTTTGCCCACAGCCGGAAATCCCCCAGGCCTGGAGTCGTTAACACCTCCTTGAGCCTGACCTCAGCCATGCCCCACACACTCTTTTCACAGCTCTGAACGTCCCAGTTCTGGGCTCCACACCTCCTGACTCTGCCTTGGCCTCCCTCTAAGCATATCCCAGTCCACAGCCTCAGGAGAGGCTGGAGACTGAAGCTTCTCCCCAAATCCCCCATCTCTCCCATCAGGTGGCCAGAGGGGAGACTGACTCCAAGCCTCCCCCACCCAGTCTCTCTGGAGGAAGTGCCTGGAAGAGACCCAGTCTGGCTGATCTACAGGGCCTGGATTCTGTGTGAAAAGGTTTAGCTGTGGCCTGATCCAGGGGCTTCCTGGGAAATCTGGCAGGGCCTAGGTCTCCTCCAGTTGAGGAGGACGGACTTAAGAACTTCCAGGTCACCAGGACCTTCTGAGTGGCCCAGGTGGCCCCTGTTATCATATGCCCCAGGGTGAGTGTATCAGTCAGCTGAGGTGCTCTACGACAGAGAAACCAACTGAGGCAAACTTATGGAAGGAAATATAGACAGGGGGCTCACAGTTAGAGGATCAGATCCTAATGGCAGCAGGGCAGGGGTGGTGGTGGCAGGTGGAAGGGCTCATGGCAGAGAACCTCACATCTTCATGATGAGGAAGCAGAGCGTGACCAGAACCGGGGGGTCTGGATAATAACCTCCAAAGGCCCGCCCCCAGTGACTCCCTTCCGCTAACCTAAATGCCATCTCCCAAAGTCCCATGATCCACACACAGCCCCACCAGCTGGGGGCGCTGTTAAGCGGCTCTTAAGCCAAATGTTAAAGCCCATGACCTTTGAGGGACATTGGAGAATGGAGCCATGACATTGAGACTCACCCCAAGGAAGCCCAGACTCCCGAAGTCCCCACTGAGCACTATCGGCTGCGAGGAGAGGGGAGGGGAGTCAGGAAGAGCCCGCGATGGCGCCTCCTGCCCACGCACTCCAGCTCAGGGTTCAATGCGTCCCACTCCGCTTTGATCTGTGCTCTACCGAGAGTTTCTGTGTAAGATTCCGTTTGAACAAAACCTCGCTCCACTACAAACATTTTGCAAACCTCTGATCCAGCCCAGCCCCTCGTGTTAGGCGGCAGAGGCTCACGGTCCCGCAGCCCTGGGCGGAATCCTATTTTTAGTGCTCGAGAGCTGAAATCCCCTCTGTCTGAGCCCCACTCTGCTGACGTTGGGATGGAGGCCTCCCTAGCTTCTTCCCAGACCCTGGAACAGTGCAAGGAAAGTGCCTGGTAGGCTGTGGGGGCTGAGGATGCGTGGGATGTCGGGCACCTGGTGGTGGCAGAGGGGAAGCAGCCTCACCCCTGTGACTGTCAGGGTGAGCCCCCTATCTATATTTCCTTCCATAAGTTTGCTTCCGTCGGCTTCCCTGTCATAGAAGCACCTAAGCTGACTGATACACACCTGACATCTGGCTCCCTGCGCGGGCCGCTTCCCTCTGAGCACAGCAGCCGGCGGCCCTGCTACGGGCACGACTTGGCCCCTCAGAGACCCTCAGGGCCTGACAAAGTGGGAGCACTAACCAGCCTGACAGGCCTTCTAGAGCAGCGTCCGGGGTGGGGAAGACACAGCAAATGGCCAATGAGCCTCACATTGTTCATGGTGCCCATCTCGGCCGTTACTGCTGCTATTTAGCATTTAGATAACCCTATATTTCCACAGGCTTTGCTGCCAGGGCCTTCAGCAGCCGGCCAGAAGGGTGAGATGCTGGCTACAAGTGAGGCAGAAGGGGGTGGATGCAGCCTGTCCGCTCTGAGCCTCATCCCTGCTCACTCACCCACCCACCATCCATTCATTCCATCCATTCGTACAGCGCCTGACAGCAAAGCTCCTGGAATAGTCCACGGACTGTGCTAGGTCCATGTAAGAGCCCACAGTCTACTCACTGTCAGTGAAGTTTAAGTAAAAGAAACACAGGAAGTGGGATCTGGAGGTCTTCCTGGAATCGGTGACAGCTAGTGGGTAGTGCCAAGTTAGCAAGAAGTGAAGGTAACAAGATTGTGTGCCAGGCCCAGGGAACAGCGCATCCAAAGACCTTGGGGAGAGACAGCCGGGCATTGTGAGGAACCTGCCCAGGAGCTCAGCAGGGCTGGACCCTTGGGTGTGATGGGAGAGGAGGCGAGGAATGAGACCCGAGCGCATCAGGCAGGGGGCTCTGCCTGACGGGTATCGTGGGCCTTGGCAAGGAACTGGGCCATGCTGAAGGCCATCGGCAGAGTCTACAGGATTTCAAGGGGCTCCTCCTTAGCCCCATGGCCACACCCACTCCCTCAGACCTGTGCCCCCCAACTCCCAGCCTCGTGGGCCCGGGCCCCTCTCCCTGGCTCTAAGCCTGGACCGCTTGACTCAGAACCTGCTGTCTCCAGGAAGCCCCCTCTCTCCCATCCTTAAGACACACACGTGTGTGCACAGGCCTGAGCAGCACTGTCCACACTCGGGTGGGCACAGGACAAAGCTATTACCAAGCAGTGCGTGGGCGCCACCCTCCTAGGGCTGCCGCGACAGACATGGAGAGTGGTTTCTCCAGAAGAGGAGCAAGGGTTCCATTGGGGCACCCAGGGCCTCCCCCCTCTCGGGGGCCTCTGCATCCTTTCCTCTCATCTGTGCTAACAGCAGGGCTACCCAAGGCTTGTGGAAGGCAGGGTGATCAACGACCTACATTTGACACTTCTACTGAGGGTCAGGCTCCACCCCCACCTATGCCCAAGGTGGGCTCATTCTACACCCGGGGTAGGTCAGTGCCCCCAGAATGAAAGCTCCACAGGGCCCACAGTGTGGTCTGTCAGCTCACTACTGAAATCCCCAGTGCACAGGACAGTGCGTGGTGCTCAGTAAATAGACACTGAATGAATGGATGGATGTTAACCAAGACTCATCCTATAGCCAAAGCCTTGAACAGCCTGTGCCCATGGGTAATCAGTCTGAGAAGGTGCTGGGAATTTTCTATAGGAAGCACCAGCACCAAGGCACTGAACAAAAATCAAAGGACCCCCTTGGTGTTTAGGCCGCCATCTTGGTTTCCGCAGTCCTGGGTCTATTCCAGCCTCCAAACTCACCAACTTCTACAGACCCTGGAGAACCGCAGGCAATACCATCCTTTCTAGGTCTCTGGCCCATCCAACTGCCCCCACCTACCCACATGACCCAAGGGCTGGTAGGATCAGGTGCCTCTGGTCCACCTCTGGTCCATCTCGGGTCCCAACTGAGCCAACTGTGGTGGGTTGCCAATGCATCCCTGTCATTATAAGAATAAGGCCAAACTCCTTGGTGTGGCATTCGATGCCCTACCTAGTTCTCCAGCCTCGCCCAGGCTTCCGGCTCCAGCGACAGGGAGCACCCTGCCATTTCACACCTCCACACTGTGCTACATACAGATTCCTCTCCACAAAATACCCCTCCTTCCTTAAAAATATGACCAATGGCCGGGCACCATGGCGCACATCTGAATCCCAGCAACTTGGGAGGCTGAGGCAGGAAGAACACAAGTTCGAAGCCAGAGGCAGCCTGCACAACTTAGCAAGACTCTGTCTTGAAATAAAAAGTAAAAAGGGGGCTGGATGTGCAGTTCAGTGGTAGAATACTCACCTGTGTGCAAGGCCCTGGGCTCAACCCCCAATACTGAAAACAAAAGTCATTAAAAATATGGCAAACGATGACTTCAAATCATATATTCTTGAAGACTTAACCAGTTCAGTCCGCTGTTCCTCAGTGGTCATGCTTGTCACAAAGTGTGGCAATTGCCAATTATGTGATTATCTGCCTTTCCCTTTCATCTCCATATCCCAAGCACCCAGCCCCAGGTATGGCACATCACCTCCTCAGCCATCATCACCACCAACATCACTACTGCCACTGTAACCATTGCCACTGCTGCCATCATGACTCCATCATTCCCATCACCTCCACCACCACCACTAGTAATCAGACAGGTCGGGACCACCACGAGGGGACAAGATAAACTCTAGGCCCTTAACCTGTTACCTATTAAAAGCATGATGTGTGTTATAATAGCTTGTGATAACATGTCAAATTAGACCACAAGACCAGAATGTGTACAGAGTATGACTAAACCATGCTGCACAAATGACAAAGACAAGGAATTGTTACTGAGGTAAAACCTCAATAATCCCTCCACCTTCACTTGTTCTTAGTTGACTTAAAAACCACTAATTTTGGAGGCCACACAGCTGAGCAACCCAGTGTTAGCTTCCCACCAGTTGCTAGAGATCACACTTCTGATGTGTGGGTTATGATAACAGTTGCCCAGGGTACTTTGCAGAAACTCGAAGGCTGCTTTTGTTAAGAATGCTGACTCTTCACTAGAACCTATAGATATCTGATGGGTGATTAATATGGAATAGAAGCCTTGACATCTCTGTCTTCATATTGGTCTGTCCCCTTTGCTGCCTCAACCTTTGAGTCAGATTCTACTCAGCCCTACATGGAGACATGTTGATCATTAGAGAAATGTTTTGTCCAAGATGATAACACAGGGTTAACTTGGCATATCATCCTTTGGGCCTGGTATGTGTTTCTTCTACTTCTCCTTGTGCTGTCTTGACAACTCAAGTATCTATCATCCTCCAGCCTTATCATAAGGCCCGGACCAAACTGTGAGGCCAGGACATTTATGCAAGATGATGATGCCAGCAATAGGAGGGACTCAGTCACTCCTGGGTAAAGTCACTGCCCATCAGCCTGCACACCTAAAGGCCAGGGTGCTTGTGCACAAGAAGAAAAACATCTGAAACTGTGCCTGTGACCAATGAACAATTACCAGACTTTAGCCCACCCCCAAAATACTCAGTAAAAGCCTGTTGCTGCTTCCTTTATTCAAGTGAGCAGCCTGATCGCTCTTGGTGCAGTCTTTCTCCCTCTTCTTGAGCACTGAAGTTCCAGGAAAGGAGCCTTGCCACTCTTGTTCATAGTATTCTTGGTCTCATTTCTACTGTTTCCCTGCCATAAAATCCCACTGTCTGGGATTATGCTGCTGTCCTCAGCAGCATTGCCACCATCACAACACCATCATTCCCACCATCACCTCTGCCACTGCTACCATCTCCATCACCACCACCAGCTCCATCACCACTACCATCACCATTACCATCTCCAACATCTCCATCAACACCATCATCATCATCACCATCACCATTACCACCGCCACCACCTCCCCACCACCATCACCACTATCATTACCACTATTATCACCATTATCGCTGGAGCCACCACCATCACCACCACCACCACCACCATTATCGCCACTATCACCATCACTGTCATGACCACCGTCTCAACACCATCACCACCACCAGAAGCACCACAACAAACACCTTTACCACTATCATCACCATTACCATCACCATCATCACTATCTCCTTCCACCACCATCACCATCACCACTGTCATCACCAACACCAACACTATTGCCAACACCAACACCATCACCACCATCACCACTACTATCACCATCACTGTGATGACCACCACTATCTCACCACCACCACCACCACCACCACCACCACCATCAACGTCACCACCATTATCACCATCACCACTATCACCATTACCATGACTGCCTCCTCTATCACCACCACTACCATTCCCTTCACCCCACTGCTATCACTGCTACCCCAGCTAACCTGTGTTGAGTATTCACTATGTGCCAGGTATAGTCCACAGTGATTCACATGTTTATCTCCCTTAATCGAGTAACAGCCCCTAAGGCGGGGTGTGCTCAGTCATCATCCTGGTTGAATAGAAGAGATTGAGGCTCATAGAGACTTAGTGACTTGCCCAATGATTCAAATTCAGCTCTTTGTCCTTCATTCAAATCAGGGGAAAAGCCTAAAGCCTGGAGAACCCAAAACTTCTTTTTTTTTTATTAGAAATTTTTAATGTACATCATAATGTGATTTATTTTGACATGCTTTTCATTGTGACAATTTTCATATATGCAATTTGATAAACATTATTCATATAGGTTACCCTTTACCCTCCCCTATGCCTCCCCCCCTCTCCCCCTTCCCATCTAAGTTTCCCATCCAAGTCTTCTCTATCTTTTACTTAGTAGTATTTTTCTATATGTCCTTGGGTTCCAGTTCTGTTCAAGATAGAAACTTTTCCTGTAGTGTTCTTTGTTTTTATCTTGTTTGAACAATTACATGCGATTTCTAGTCCATTTATATTGACCTCATTCTTATCTTCCCTCCCCCCTTTTAATGTGATCTGACCTTTGAGTAGGATTTTTCCTTCTTGTAATTTTGAGTCAGCTCCCTCATATGAGTGAGAACATGTGTTGTTTCTCTTTCTGAGCTTGTGTTCGTTCACTCAAAATAATTTTCTCTAATTCCATCCATTTTGCTGCGAATGACCTTATTTCGTTTTTCTTGATTGCTGAATAGTATTCCATTGTGTATATATACCATAGTTTTTTTTATCCATTCTTCTGTTGAAGGGCACTTTGGTTGATTCCATATCTTTGCTATTGTGAAAAGCGCTGCATTGAACATGGAGATGCAGGTGTCTCTGTGGTATGATGACCCATCTCCCTTTGGGTAAATTCCCAATAGTGTTATAGCT
>VMDO01002597.1:0-21814 GCA_007922755.1 Pedetes capensis | reverse complement strand
GTCTATTTTTAGTTTTTTAAGATACCTCCATATTGATTTCCACAGTGGTTGCACCAATTTACAGCTCCACCAACAATGTAAAAGTGTTCCCTTTTCCCCACAACCTTGCCAGCATTTGTTGTTTGTTTTATTGATCTTGGCCATTCTTACTGGTGTAAGGTGAAATCTCAGCATTGTTTTGATTTGCATTTCCCTAATGGCTAGGGATGTTGCGCACTTTTTCATGTGTTTCATGGCTTTATGGGCCTCTTCATTTGAGAACTGTCTACTCAGTTCCTTTGCCCATTTGTGTATTGGGTTGTTTGATAACCCAAAATTTCTGTAATACATTAGTTCTGTTTGACTTTGAGATATCTTGAGAGATCAGAGGCCACTACTATCTGCGGGCTCCAGTCACAGCCCTGGGCACCACATCCCAGGATGAAAACCTTTGGGGCAAGCCTCTGCTCTGTGTCTGCCCCTCCCTGACTTCTGGTCCTATCTTGGGCACAGGGACAGCACACCAGGCCAAGTGACCTACAGGATGATTCACAAGGGGCCCACGTTTGCTTCTGTCTGCTGTGCCACATGGCATTCACCCCAGAGGGTCAAGTCTGGCAGCATCCAGTTCCTCAGGCATTTGGTGGACCCTTGGGGAAAAGAAAACTTGCCAGCTGGCCGCCCAGCCCTCTCCTTCCCTTGAGCTATCACTCACCCTGCCGGCTGGAGAGAGGCAGGGGATCCAGGTGACCCCATTCTCCTGCCCAGTGGCCCAGACTTTCCTTGCATTGTCCCCTCCCTGTCCTCAAGCCTGCCAAGGCCTTGGAAAGGCACCATGCCCATCCATGACCCCTATTCACAGCCCAGGCCAAATGCCAGGGGTGGGCTGCTCCTCCAGGGTGAGGGTAGGGACATTAACAATCCCTTCACTCCGACAGCACTTTATAGTCTATACTTTCATGGGAGCAGGCTGGGTCGGTCACCATGCTGGGCCCCTTGCGGAATGAGGTTGTAATACCAAAGCATCCAGATGACAGTGTTTAGAATCCGTGCCTTTCCCCTGGGCCTTTCCCCCTTTCCCCAGTGGCGATGAAAAGAAAAATAAAAATAGAAAGCTGCATTAATTCAGCTCTTGCATTGTGCCTGATGTGATCTGGTCCTTCACGGGTATTAAGGCGTTTCATTCATACATGGGCCTGTAAACTAAGAAACCTCATTATTCCCATTTCATACGTGAGAAAATGGGCTCAGAGAGGCCCAGTTATTTGCTACAGGTCCCCCAGCTAGACAGTGGCACTGCACCAAGATTGTCGTCACTGTTGTTAGGCGCTATCAAGTCGGGTCCAACTCATAGTGACCCTATGCACAACAGAACAAAACACTCCCTGACACTGTGCCACGCCTGGCACTATTGTCAGTGCTTCTCTGCTATTCATAGAGTTTTCACTGGCGGATTGTTTTGGGAGTGGATTGCCAGGTCCTTCTCCCTAGGCTGCAGCACCTGGTATTCCCAGGTGGTCTCCCATCCAAGGATTAACCAGGCCAACCCGGTTTAGCTTCCGAGACCAGGCGGGATCTCTAAGCACCAAGATGACTGTTAATATCTAGAAGGGGAGCTCTTTGCAGAATTTCATGTCTCCTGATACCAAGCCCCAGCCTCCTTCTCCTGCCTCCAGTCCCTCCTTTCACTCTGTCTTCCCCCAGCCTCTGATTGCCAAGCCTAGGAAGGGTACTAAGCATGCACGATTGGCTTCACCTCCTCCTCTGCCTGCAGAGGGCGCTCTGCGGCCCGGGAAAGAAATAGGACAGGAGTTACTTGCTCCTCAGAGTCTGACAGCTCTGCCCAGATTCTGCTGGAGACCGAGCCACACCCTCCAGACAACGCCGCCATCCGCAATCAGGGTGACACGTGACCTCCTTGCCTCTCACTCAGGCATCTGTTTCTCAATTGATTCCAAACCTGGGCATGGAGCAAAGTGTTTGCTGTTGTCCCTTAAGCCTCAGTAATTACAAACACATAAATAAATAAGTAGATTTGGCTCGCCCTATTGGAATTCATTATCTCCTAAATAGATCCCATTGTAAATATGAACATTGTCATTTCTCACGCTCACCTCCCGTTAGAAATAAAATCGTGGGAAGGAAGATTGCTACAATGGTGGGTGTCTGCAGAACGCCAGGCGCCCGTGGCCGTTATCACACTTCATTTCTCAATTTCTACACAAACAGGCCTTGTTGGCCCCAGTTTGGCAAATGAGGAGATAGCAGCACTAGCAAGGTAAATGTCTTTCCCAAGGACACAGCTGGTAAGTGAGGGGCTAGAAGCTATTCAGGTTCCATAGCAGCACCCCCAAGTCCAACCCAGAACCTCAGAACGTGGCATTCTCTGGCAACAGGATCTTTGCAGATGTCACTAACTGAGGTCATCCTGGATTGGGGGGGGGGGTGGTTTTAAATCCAATGACTGGTGTCGTTTCTGTAAGAGAAGGGGACTTGGACAGAGAGATGGGGTGAGGGGAGGAGGCTATGGGATGGCAGAGGCAGAGCTGGCATGAGGTGGTTGCCAGCCAAGGATAATCAAAGAGTGCTGGCCACCATGCAAAGCAGGAAATAGCCAGGAAGTCTCCCCAGGAGCCTCCGAGGCAGCCTGGCTCTGCCCACGCCTTGACTTCTGACTCCCAGCCCTGCACATGTGAGAGGATCACGTTGCATGGCTTGAAGCCACTGGGTTCCCTGTGCTTTGGCAGGGCAGCCCCAGGCCATTTGGATGCCTCCTCCAAGCAAACCTTCCTCCTTTCCCTCTCTTTTCCCCCAGCCCTCTGACTGCAAAGTCTAGGAGGGGTACTAAGCATGCGCAATTGGCTTCACCTCCTCTTCTGCCTGCAGAGGGCGCTCTGTGGCCCAGGAAAGAGATAGGACAGGAGTTATTTGCCCCTTAGCGTCTGGCAGCTCTGCCCAGGTTCTGCTGAAGACCGAGCCACACCCTCCAGACCCCGTCACCCCATGGTTAACATCACATCCCACACTATCTCCTTGGGGGGCCAGACAAGTATCACCGACAGCTGGTGGGCACCCAGGGACCGAGGACACAGCACATACTGAGGCTCACACAGCAGCCAGGGATGGCGCAGATCTCGCCTATCCTGGCTGCTCCGGCCTCTGGAGGGAGCAGGAGGTGAAGAGGCTGTGTGGAGGTTGGCGCAGTCTTGCTTGGGAGTCTTGGCACCAAAACCTTTAGCTGAGTGACCAAAGGCTGGTCGCAGCTCTCCTTTCCGAGCCGGTTGCTTCACCTATGAGAGAGGCTGCTTCAAATCCGATAAGGAAAGTGGACCCACCAGACAGGGTTCTGGCTGTCCCAGAGGCAGTGCCTCCAGTGGGGTTGGGAAGGGTAGGTATGTGCGCCGGAGCCCAGGGCTGCGGATCTGCCCCTGCAAAATGCGGGATGAACTCTCAGTGGTGCCTAAACAGGGCTTGGTTAGTGCCTTTCTGTGTGCAGAAATATTTCATACGAAAATGAGAAGGTATGGAGAGAGACAGACAGACAGACAGACAGACAGACAGAAAGACAGACAGAGGGAGAGAAGAAGAGGAAGAAGAAGAAGAAGAAGAAGAAGAAGAAGAAGAAGAAGAAGAAGAAAAAGAAGAAGAAGAAGAAGAAGAGGAGGAGGAGGAGGAGGAGCGGAGAGGAGGAGAAGAGAAGAGAAGGAAGAGAAAGAAGAGAAGGGAAGGGAAGGGAAAGGAAGGGGAGAGAAGGGGAGGGGAGGGGAGGAGAGGGGAAGGGAGGGGAGAGGAGAGGAGAGGAGAGCAGGGCAAGGGCACAAGATGGTGTGGTAAGAGAGGGCTCTGGGCAGCAAGGCTCTGTCCTGATCTGTCCAAGCTCTTCCCAGGCAGGCACCGGCTCCTCAGAAACACAGAGCCACCCTCAAAGGGCATCTTGAATCTCAAACAGCCGTTGCCACAAAGGACAGAAGGCCCCCAGGAAGACGGGGTATTTGAATCAGTCCCCCCGTCTCGCCACCCCCAGCTGGCAGATTTCGCTTCCTCCCACCTCAGCTGCCAGCCCGGCCATGCCAGGGACAGCTCAGTAATGCTGAGATTTGTCAGAGGCGGTGTCTGATCACCACCGTCAGTTTCTAGTCAAGTGGAGGAGAAAAGAGAGCCCCGGATCAAACGAGACGCCTTTGAAAACCGCTCAGAGTGCAGAAAGCCTGGGCGAGCCATCCCGGAGACTCCGCTCCAGCCTGCGGGCTCCCCCGTGGGAAGCCCTGTGCTTGCTGATTCCAGAAGGAGAGGGAGAAGCGGGTGCTGGAGGCCTGCTGGTGCTGGAGGAGGGGCAGGCTCCAGAGCGCTGGGCGGCTCCCAACACCACCAACCCAAGTCTGAGTATCTGGCTTTGGGGCCAAGGACCACGCTGGGCAGGCCTCCCCGCTACTGCCGCTCACAAGGCTATGCTGCCCCGCCCACAGGGCTTGGACTCTCCTGGGAGCATGACTTCACCATTGAGTCAGAGTCCAAGGGGAAGACGGATGTGGCTGACTCAGCCCCCGAGGGATTCATGAAAACCCACCCCACCCAGGCCGGGTGTCAACTCGTTCAGGTGATTTCATCCAGTCTGATTCCATCGCGGTCTATTACGCACACAGAAAACAGAGAACAGGCAGAGAGCAGGAGCTCTGAAGCCAGGCCGACCCCATTTGAATCCCAGCTGCCACACTAGCCTCGCTGAGCCTCATTTTCCTTATCTGTTAAGTAGGAATAGCAATAGCATTACTTACATCAGGCCTGCAGCCATCCCACTGTGGCGCCCGATCCCATCAAATCTCGGAAGCTAAGCAGGGTCGGGCCTGGTTAGTACTTGGATGGGAGACCGCCTGGGAACACCAGGTGCTGTGGGCTTGGGAGATGGACCGGGTAACCCACTCCCAAAAATCAATCCACCACTGAAAACCCTATGAATAGCAGAGAAGCACTGACAATAGTGTTTCGCCTATTGTACACAGGGTCACTATGAGTCGGATACTGACTTGATGGCACCTAACAAAACAACTTACACCAGAGGGCCAGATGAGCGTGAAACATGTAAAGCACCGTAAGTGGCTTCAGGCATACAGTAAGTGTTAAGTAAGTGCTGCCTAAGGGTTTGGTAACCGAAGCAGTGTGGAAGAGTGGCATGAGCATCGCCCTGACTTCCTCCCAGCTGCCCACACACAGACCTGGGGGGCCGGAGCCAGGAAATGCCTTGTGCCTGTGACGCAGCTCCAAGGCTGGCCAGGATTTGAACCCGAGAAGGCCGATTCCAGAGCTCTGGCCCTCCACTCCTAAGGCCTACAGAAGCCGGTTCCGTTTGCTACTTCTGCCCAGCAGCCCAGCCCAGAACATGGCACGCAGAGCCACCTGCTAAAATGCCAGATGAACGACCTGGTGCAAAAGACCGCATCTGAATTTTCTTCCCTTCGCTTACTCTTCGCGTGACCTTAGGCCTGGGACGCTGCCTGTCTCACGTGTCGGTTTCTTTATGCGGAACACTGTGCGTCTGGATATCTAATTCGCAGGGCTGTTGGTGAAAACCAAATGAGATCGGAGCAAACACCCCCGGTGGGGTGTCTGACAGCTCACCTATGTTAAATAAATGTCATTTTGATTTTATTTCATTTTCTTGACTCTGCGCTCAGATCTGCCCAAGGACTTAATGGGAGCACAAGAGAAAGAGAAAGCATATTCTCCTCTTGAAGGACTTTACAGAAGGCAGAAGAGTGGGAAAGTGTTCATTTAAAGGACAAGCCACAGTTTGCTATAGAAGCAGGAGGTCAGAGAGCTCTGAGCAGATGGGGCAGCCCGGAGGGCCTCCAGGAGGAGGTGTTTGAAAGAACTGTCCACCTCATTACCTGTCACTCGAAGGGCCTCGTGGAGCGCATTCCCATAGGCTCAGGGGACCCGTTTTGGGGGTGAGGACAGGAAAATGCTGCCTCAGGGTTTAAAGTCCCTGCTGGGGAAGGGGAGGGGGAGCCTCTGATCAGCTCCCTCAGATCAAAGGGGCTGGTGTGGCAGCCCAACCGACCAGAGTGCCGGCCGCAGCTGGGGCTGATGAGTGATGTTCCAAACTTCGTGTTGGGCCCAGACATTGATGTCCGTCCAGAAAATGCCCCGCATGGATGTGAGAGAGAACAAAAGGATGGCAGAGAGGCAAAATGCTCAGCCGGGAGAGCCAGCACGGAGCCCGGATGGCCCAGCTCCACAGTGCCCCAGCGGGAAGGGAGCTCGAGCTCCACCAAGGCACAGGCAGGTCCGGGCAACCATCCAAGGTCACCTCATTCCACAACGTAACACCCCACGATGCCCTATGTCCAGCACCCTCCCTAAATAGGGAACACTGCAACCCAGGGGTTCACGAGCCCTGCGCAAATTCATGGCGATGGACAAATGCCAAGCATCCTGTCCCCTTCCCCTACTGCAGCCCAAGTGTGTTGAACCAGGCAGGTGCTGGCTGACCCATCCAAGCTCCGCAACACCTGGATAGAGTAGCCTATTCTATGATAGGCTCACAAATGTCAGCAATGGGCCACAGGCCCGGGGCTTTGTCCAAACTATTCTAAGGGCAGAACGCAATCCTTTCTGCTGGCCTGGAAGCTGGGAACCTCCAGGCCTTACTTGGTCAAGGTTTGCTGGCAGCCATATTGCCATCCCATAGTGCCTGAGAAAGGAGCTGACGGAGAATAGAGCAGAGTCGATGGTATCTAGAGTGGATAGAGCAATGCCAGCTGCCATAACAAATAAGCCCCAAATCTCAGTCACTTGTCCTATGGAAAAAGCACTTCTCGCTCAACTAACAGTCTAACAGGGGGCTCTGGGGTGATGTGGACTTCAGGATCCTTCTTCCTTCTACATCCCCATCCCCCAGTGCCTTGGAGTTCTCTGCATCCAGCCTGGGGAGCTGGATGGAGGAAATACACCTGCTCCTGGGTCTGCAGGTGACACATTCCACGTCTACCCCATTCTGCTGGTGAGAACTCGTCACATGGCTGCAAGGAGTGCTGGGAGATGTAGTTCCAGTGAGGGCAACCGCTCACTGGCACCAAGTCTGCCCTGTGGCAGAGGGACTCCGAGCTCTGGGTGATGGGCCAGCTACCTGCTCCCCTCAGCAGCTCCCAGAAGCATGGTCTAGCCCTGGGTCTGTGTCACTTATAGATGTTATTGAATTTCCCATGTCTGCTAAAGCCATCTGGGCTGGATTTTTTGTTATTGATGCCAAGAGAGTCCTGCCTAGGAGATTCCTGAAATCCCTTTGAGCAGATCAGACTGAACCCCAGCTCTTCCTTTCCCATGTGCGGTGCCTGTCCTGTCACACCCTGCAAGGTCCCCTCCCCAAAGTTCCAGGGCCAAGGTCATGTCCTGTGGAATCCATTCACCACGTGCCATCCCCAAAGAAGAAAAGGAAACAAGATCTGTGTTCGTGGAGAGGAGACACAGCAGACTGTCCGGGTCTGCGCATGCTCTCCTCTGTCCCCACGTAGGAGGGGCATGAAGAAACATTTCATTCCAGTGAAAGCAGAGTTGTCCTAAAAAAAAAAAAAAAAAAAAAAATTTGACAGGAGGTCAGGCTAGGGACAGCACTCTAGGAAGCGCACCAGAAGTCTCTCTCATTCCCGTGCTTTGTCCGTGGCCCAGCCAGGGCTGAGTGGGGTGGCGGTAAAATATGTCCACACGTTCTCTGGCATTCTTCCCTTCCAGATGGACAGATTCCCACCCCTTGACTGTGATCTGTATTTAGTGACCTGTCTCTCATACCGTCGTGCTCTGTGTCATAATGGTGACGCGTCCTGAGATACATGTCATAACCGTGCAAGCATCAGAGAATGCACAAACGCAAACCAGGCGGGCGCAACTCCACCAGGCAAGGTCATTCTAAGGGACTCCCAGTGCAGAGGCGGCCTATGACTGATCAAAAGGTTTTGTGACTCATGATGCTGTATAGAGTGTAGCAGAAAGGACCCAGTGTGGCCTTGGAGAGAAGATGAGGAAGAGGGTGGTCTGCATCTCTCCCTCTTGGATGGGGCTGTGTTGTGAGGTAGCTCAACCAGTCCTGTGGAAAGGCCCACGTATGAGGAACAGGGCCGCCTGCCGACAGTGCTATATGTGAACCTTCTTAGCCCACGTCAAGTCTTCCGCTGACCGCAGCTCTGTCCAACATCTTGCCTACAGATTTTTGAGATCCCCTGAGCCAGATCCCCTCAGCCGAGCTGCTCCTGAATTCCTGACCCACAGAACTCTGAGGAATGGTTTGTTGTTCAGGCCAGGAAATGTCAGGGTCCTTTGTTACGCAGCAACAGATAACTAATACAGCTGAGTAAAAATGACGACAGTTCAAGCAAGGTTTTCTACTTTGATGATACTCAAGAGCCCATGCAAGCAGGTTGACTGAGCCTAAGTGCCTGCTGTGGATCATATGACTATGGCAATGCAGCCTACTGATGGATGTTCACATCCCTCATCCAAACAGAAGCCTATTACTTGCCAGTGAGAGGGTTGAACTCAAACATGGCAGGACGGCTTGCTGTGCTTAGACAAAGGGAAACTTATGACCCGGGGCAAGTAATTAAGTCGGACCTTATGAAGTAGCAAAAACACAGCCATGTTTTGATGGATAAAAATGGTGACATCATCTGAGTCAGCTTGACCCTTCACCTCTCTGTGACTCAGTTTCCTTTTTGTGACATAAGGGTAATGATCTTTGTGGTAAGGATGAAGCTGGTAACTAAAGTGGCATTGAAAACGACAAGAGGGCTGCCACGGAGCACACAGATGCCCGGCGATCATTGAGTGACTTGTCGATGGCACAGAAACAAAGTTGGGCTGGGAGGAGAGAGAGAGCGGAAGTAAGAATTCACCAGCTGTCAGAAACCCAAGACCAGTCCATATCTCCTAAAGTGAGAGAGAACTTGGCCCTGAAGCTGGGACCTCCATCTTCCCACCTGCATAATAGGCACAAGGTCTGCCTGGTCCCTTCCTGCACCGGGGTTGCCTTTCCTGCCCATCGCTGGCCCCCTGGAGGAAGAAGACAGAAAGGGCAGGAGGCTGCATCCCTACCTCTGGGGCTCCCAGCCAGCCAGCGGGAGAAGGGTTGGAGGGGCAAGGTGCTCATTGCTGAAGCCGGCCTCGTCCCAGAGGCCGCATTTGGCAGGCTTGTTCCAGCAAATGGCTCAATTCCCTCCGGTTTGTGTCGTACAAACAATCCCAGACAAGTCTGAGAGGGAGGGAAATAAGGGAGTAATTTGTGCGGCGTGAAAACGTGAAGCATTGAGCGTGGCCTTGCAAAGCATTTGCATTTCTAAACAAGAAAACCCTGCCGTGGAGTGTGGCTGTCACTTAGTTATCTTGTTAACTCCCTCCTGGCCCAGGCAGGCCAGGCAGCAGACTGCCAGCCCCCAGAGAGCTGGGCTTGGAGGGAGAGGCAGATGGACGCCCACCCTGAAGACCCTAGTTCAAGTCCCGCCATGCCACTGAGTAGGGAGGCGTCCTCATGCCATCTCCTCTGCTACGCCCTCTGTTACCCCTCATCTCTGCAGAATAGGGGGCTGGGCTACATGATCCCTGGCTGCCTTCTAGATAGTTCAAGGTTATAAAACTTGGGAGGGCCGGGCACAGTGGCGCACACCTGTAATCCCAGCGGCTCGGGAGGCGGAGGCAGGAGAATCGCAAGTTCGAGACCAGAGGCAATCTGCGTAACTTAGTGAGGCCCTGTCTCAAAAAGTGAAGAAATGGGCTGGGGGCACACCTCAGTGGTCCAGCACTTGCAGAGCATGCAAATGCGAGGCCCTGGGTTCAAACCTCAGTACCACAAAAAAAAAAAGAAAGAAAGAAAGAAAGAAAAAAAACTTGGGAGGCAAAAGACCTAGGTTCAAGATGTGGTCCTGGTATCACCTGACCAGGTGGCCTTGAACATGACCATTAGACTCCCCAGTGCTCAGTCCTGGAAGGCATCTCAGGTACAGCCTGACTAAGCATTCATCTCTTCCCCCTCCAGACTCCTCCCCAGCATCCCCAGGCGATGCCCTCTGGGCTTCAGTTTGAATCTGTCCAAAAGTGGGGAGCCTTCCTGGGCTCGAGAAGAAGATGTGCCTTCCCTCGCCAGGCAGCTCCAAAAATTTTTTTTTTTTTTTTTTTTGTGGTACTGGGGGTTGAATCCAGGGCCTCACTCTTACATGCTTTGCAAGTGCTGGACCACTGAGCTGCACCCTCAGCCCTTTTTTTTTTTTTTTTTTACTTTTTGAGACAGGGTCTCGCTAAGTTATGCAGACTGCCTCTGGTCTCAAACTTGCGATTCTCCTGCCTCCGCCTCCCGAGCCGCTGGGATTACACTGCGCCCAGCACAGCTCCACAGATTATAAGGTCCTCCTGTAGCTTCCAGCTCCTGAAGGCCCCAGCTTCATGAGCCCTCTGCCCACGGGAGGCCCAAGAAGTCCTGCCAGGTGATTCTTCCTAATCAGAGTGGGGCAGGTCCACATTCCAATCCCAGCGGAGTGACCCGACGTGACTTTGTCCCTCTGCAGAAGGACCCTGATTGGCCACCCATCTCCCGGGGTGTTTGCAAAAGCGCTCACAGAGTTCGTCACTTAGCCCAGCGTTGGCTGCCTGGCAGATGCTCTGTGACATTAGCTATAGTGGCGGTCGCCATATGTCAGCGGATCTCTGCCACTCCTTCTCCCCACCCTGTCACTCAGAGCATGTGATGTCCATGAAGGTGATGCCCATCTGTGACCCACAGCCCAGGGATCATTGGCCCACCAGCACCCGTGGTGGCTGAGGCGGAATTCGCAATCCTCCACGCCCTCTGCCCACGAACGCCGTGCAGCCACGTCCTTCATTTTGTGCCCTGCAGAAGCACTCGCTACAAAGAGCAGAATGCATTTCCTCCCCGTGCGTATTAGATGTGACCGTGGGACCTGACCTGGCCGGTGAGCTGTGGACAAGATCGGCAGTGAGACCATCCCAGAATCGCGCTTCAGTTACACCTCGTGCTTCTGGCTGCTGTCACACTCTCTGGTCATGCGGCCTGAATATGGCGTGCGCTGGCGGCTGCTGGTCTTCAGCCGAGTCCCGGCAGGAATGGACCAAAAGCAGCCCTGGGTGGAAGCCAAGTCTGGAGCCCGGCCCACCTGAGCTGCAGGCAGGAGGAGAGTCGAGGGACAAACTCATCTGAGGAATGCCTGTGCTTGTCCCCTGAGTGTGTGGCTCATCTGCTAAGGGACCCTCTGTGGCACCTGCTGGCATCTTCCTATCAGCAGGAGATGGCACACTGAGGCCCACGGCCACTGCTGGGCACCAAGGCCACACCTGACTGTCAGTTGCTTGCATGGACAGCCCAGTCTGATGGCAGAGACAAAGTCACCTTGAACATGTCCAAGTTTCCCAGGCAAATTTGAACTTATTCAGTGGCCTGGCTTCCAACCAACCCCTAGATGCAGCCGCTACCCCCAGCCCCCCACCAGCTTTCACCCTTCCTGTTGATGCCATTGGAAGGATGAAAGGATGAGAAGACTTAGGGAAGCTGGTGGGTTGGTTTGGAGAGGGACAGCTCCCCTAGGGGTGAGGCCCTCAGTGTTTCCAGGAAATGCTCATGTCCATCGGGTGCAGTCAGGCTCCAAGGGGCCCCCCACGCTCCCACCTCCTGATGTGTGGGCCCTGCCCACATGGTGCCAGGATCAGTTTGGGTGGCCCAAGATCAAGTGGCGGCGTGATACTTCCAAGACATCGATGATGTGCTGCCACGCTTGTCCTGTGGCCAA
This sequence comes from Pedetes capensis, assembly GCA_007922755.1. Lineage (NCBI taxonomy): Eukaryota > Metazoa > Chordata > Mammalia > Rodentia > Pedetidae > Pedetes > Pedetes capensis. The sequence goes on along the minus strand of VMDO01002597.1, from coordinate 10,052 downwards.
AGGGACAAGGGACAGCTTTACACTTGCGCATTATGAAACAGTGCCATCCCTGCTGGGTCTCGGTAGCCTTTTTGTAAAAATGGATGAATACATCCCAATTTTGCATAGAAACGCGATGGAGGCGGAGCGGTCAAAACAATCGTGAGAAAGGAGAGAATGGAAGGACTTACGCTACCTGATTTCAAAACTCACCACAAAGGCACCAGAATCAAGGTGACGGGGTATTGGGCAAGGATAGGAACAGGTCCACAGGATGGAATTGAGAATACAGCAATAAATCTTTGCGTTTATGGTCAACTGATTTTCAACAAAGGTCTTCAGATATTCCCCTGGCAAAACAGTAATCTCCTCAACCACTGATGCCAGGAAAATTGGATATTCACATGTAAACAATCAATTTAGAATTTTAAAAATTTATTTGCAGTATTAGAGGTTGAAGCCAGACCCTCACACAGGCTAGGCAAACGCTCCATCCCTGAGCCGCACTCACAGACTTTATTTTTTGAAACAAAGGTTCATTAAGTTGCACAGGCTGCCTCTGGCCTTGAACTCAAAATCCTCCTGCCTCAGCCTCTAGAGTCACTGGGATTACAGGTGTGCGCCACCATACCCAGCCCTCAATTCAGACTTACCTTACACCATAAAAATAAATTAACTTGAAATGGATCACAGACCTAAAAGTTAAGGTGAAACTATAAATCTTTCAGGAGAAAATATAGGAAAAAGTCTTCATAACCTTGGTTTGGACAAAGATTTCTTATATGTGACAGCGACAGTATGATCAACGTGGAGAAAAATTGATAAATTGGACTTCATCAAAATGAAAAACTTGTATACTTTAGGAGACATCATTAAGAAGCCACAAAGGCAAGCCACAGGCTGGAAGAAAATATTTGCAAATTATATATCTGATAATGGGCTCGCATCCCAAATATATTTTTAAAAATGGATTCAACGTAGTAACACAAAGAAGCCAATAGGCAGAATATTTGAATAGCCATTTCGTGAGAGAAGGTAGGTGAATGACTAACAAGCATATGACAAATGGCTGCACCCAAGAAATCATTAGGAAAACGCACAAGGGAACTGCAAGGAGACACCAGCACGCTCATCTGCAGGAATGGCTTTAATCAAAAGGACAGATAATACCAAGGGTTGAGGACGTGCGGGTGCTGGTGCCCTTGCGCACTGATGATGGCATTTACATGATGCCTCCACCTTGAAAAGCGGCTTGGCAATTTCTTACAGAAAGATAAACAAATCTATCAAGACCCGGGAAGCCCACTCCACGGGGTCCACCCCAGAGGAATGAAAACCTACGACCACATGAAAACTCACATGTGTGTGTTCACAGCTCCCTCCTTCATCATAGGCAAAAACTGGAAGCAATCTACCTGCCCATCAACAAACAAATGGGTGAGCCACATGGGGCACATTCATCCAGCGGACCACTACTCAGCAAGGAACAAGAATGAAGTCTTAAAGAAAAGCATGTCAGAATGAATCACATTAAGGTGTACATTAAAAATTTCTAATAAAAAAAAAAGAATGAAGTCTTGAGCCATGCAACAACATAGGTGAACCCCAAATACATTTGGCTAGGTGAAAGAATCCAGATGGAAAACACTACCTATTTTATGTTGTTGTTGTTAGGTGCCATCAAGTTGGGTCTGACTTACAGCAACCCGATGTACAGCAGAACAAAACACTCCCTGACACTGCCATGCCCAGCACCCCGTCAATGCTTCTCTGCTATTCATAAGGTTTTCAGTGGCGGATTGTTTCGGGATTGTTTCAGGAGTGGGCTGCCACATCCTTCTCAGCACTCTACCAGCTGAGCTAAACCCCGAAACATATTTTATGGCTTCATGTAAATGAGGTGAAGAGAAAGGCAGAAAGCAGAATAGCGGTATCGGTTTCCTAGGGAGATTAACTGTAAATGGGCACAAGGAAATTTGCAGGATGATGGAAATGTGCTAAATGGTCCAGAATTGGTTGGTAGGGGTGGTTGCACAGCTCTGTAAGTTGATTAAAACCAATGGTGGTGGGGAGCTAGAGTGGCTGCCGCTTTGAAGGCTCTTTTGCTGTCTTCACACCAGTCTGACTGCTGTGTCTCAAACAGCCCTATGGGGCGTTTCAAATCATAAGGACCCAAAGTCTCTGTAGCAGCCAGAGAGGAAATAAGGCTCCTGCCATGGGGGTGTGTAGCTCCTCCAGGTTCAGGCAAGCCTCCCAGAGACAACAGCCCCAGCCAACATTGTGACTGAGACACTTCAAGAGAGACTAAGGCAGAAGCACCCAACTACACTGTTCTCAGGTCCCCCACCCTTAATGAACAAATACATATTTGTTGTTTCAATCCCGGGGTCATTTGTTACTCAGCCATAGGTAACTAATACACATTATCTCATGATGATCCTCATGGACAAAGTTTGGAGTAGATAGCTGTGTCTCCATTGTACAGGGGATGGGGTTTAGCTCAGTAGATAGAGTGCTTGCTTTGCATTATCTGAGGCCCTGAGTTCAATCCCCAACACCACAAAACCAGAAGGTCCTTCCAAAACAATCTCAAAAACAATCAGCCATCAAAAACCCTATGAATAGCAAAGAAGCACTGACATAGTGCTGGGCATGGCACAGTGTTAGGGAGTGTTTCTTTCTGTTGTACACAGGGTCACTATGAGTCAGATCCGGCTCCACAGCACCTAACAACAATAACCATTATAGAGATACAGAGACTGAGGCTCAAGGGTCTGGCCTAAAACTCGACATCTAGCAAGAGATACATCTGGACCTTACATTAGGTCAGCTATATTCTTCCCATCATGCCTCACGCGGCTTCTTGAACCAGGCTCCATGGGTGATTCTAAGGAAGGAGGAAGCCTCAGCTCTCCACCCTGCATCGGCTCCAGCCTGCTGGGGGAGGCAGGCAGTGGAGCAGAAGGCCCTCCTGGCCGTGTTAAGCGGCCTCCCCTACCCACAGCCCCCATGGCTCTCCGTTCAGCACTCCAACTGCCAACCCCAATGCCTTCAACTCTGCCTGGAGCAGCGAGTAGGGGCTCCCACTTCTCCCTCAAAGCAGAGAGCGGCAAAATTGGACAGTAATGTGTTGTCGTTCAGATATTTCAGCTGGAGCCAGGGTGAATTATGACGCCGTCCCACCTCATCCAGGGCTGCATCTTTCATAAGAGCCGTGTCTCAGAAACACTTTGGAGTGGGAAATAATAAATAATTGCCTAAGGGGACAAAGTGCGAGATGAAAGGCTCCAGGCGGGTGGGATGGGGAAGAACTCAGGCTCCTGGAGCTGGCTTATCTGTGAGGCTGACCAGCAGGACTCGGTTCACAGAGCCTCTGGTATGAGCACTTCCTGCCCCATCTGGGAAGGAGACCATAGTCCCCCACGCCCCTGAACCAGGTCTCTGCGCAGGAGCCCAGGTCCCTGGTGAACAGTCCCAGCATTCCTCCCAAGACAGCACCTAGGTGGCTGGCCCTGCCTCACATGCCCCTGCTTGCTCCGCTCTGAAGCCTCAGTGCTTCCTGTCTCATTCAGACTCAACACCCACACCCCTGCTTTGACCCACAGATCCCTGAACCATCCCTCCTCCATGGTTCCTTCAACTTCCTATGACTCCTGAAGTCCTTCAACTTCCTCTGACTTCTGAAGCTCTGATCTCCTTGGCGCTCTTTCAACATGCACACCTGCCTCAGGGCCTTTGCACTGCCTGTTCCATCTGTCTGGGACAGTCTTCTTCCAAATCTCCACAAAGCCAGCCCTCTCACCTCCTTCAGGTCACTGCCAAAATATTGCCTTCTTGGCTACCTACCCTGACTTCCCTATTTACAATTTTTTCCCTTTTCCTCCCTCCTGCTCATCTTTCCCCTGCTGTGTCCTCCCTCCTCATTGTACTCCTCACCTTCTCACAGGGTCCATAATGCGCCATCATCGTGAGTATAATCTGCGCCCTGCTGTGAAGCAAGCACCTCAGGGCAGAGCATTTGTCCCCAGGGGCAGCTGACATTCTCCAGCTACAGGATGCAGGCAGGGGTACAGGAAGCGGCCATAGATAGGTGCCACCTGCCTGCTGCTCCCTCTGGCTCCATCCACAGGCCTGCACACAGGCACCCTCCGTGCAAAGTCTCAGAGGCTCGCGACTTAGATCAGGTCCGGGGGGCGGGGGTCATGGTGGTGGTGGTGGTGGTGACCTGGGCTCTAAGCCACAGCACACATGGGTTTTAATCCCTGCTCTGTCACTTGTCGTCATGGGACCCTGGGCGAGGCGCGTCACCTCTGTATGCCTTAGTGTCTTCGTCTACAAAGAGGAGCTGATGATTGCTGTTGCCCTGTTCCTTAGGAGCTGATGATCACGTCCATTGCACAGATGGAGAAACTGAGGCATAAAGAGGCCAAATGAGGAAGAAATATGATATTCAATTGGCAAATATCTACTGTTGTGGCTCAAGGATTTGCTGAACCCGGAAATTAAAACTGAGAGGGCCTGGGAGTGGCAGAAGAAGCGTGGAGTGAAACCCTCAAAACACAGACAGTGGGGCTGACAAGAATCGCTTGTGCCCCAGTCCCTGTGCGAAGGAGATTAAGTGCGCTGGATAAAGCAGGAGCCAATGACAGCCACGTGAACTAAAAACAACCCTGCAGGCTAGGGGCGTAGTTTGGTGGTAGAGAGAAAAAAAAAAAAAAAGGAACCCTGGAATGTCAGCGCAGGACTTCTCAGAGACAATCAACCAGAGCCCCACTGTCCTAGGGAAAATGGGTTCAGAGAGGGAAAGACATTTACCTGCAATCACACAGCAGATAGAAGTGGGAAATCAGAAATGTGAACAGTGTCTGACACTGGCACCCTTGCTCTTTTTCTAGGCTGATTTCTTTAGGATTCATTCACAGGAAACCAGTGCCCACCTAACTCCAGAGTGGCTCTGGGTCCTGGGATCCAGGGAACTGGGGAGGCTGAGAAAACCCCCATCATAGGCCTGTGCCAGACAACAGAGCCACTCCTGAGGCCTGGAGAAGGGTGCATGGGGTGTGGCCTGGTGTGTCAGTCAGAATCACAGCTGCAGGCAGCAGCCATGGGAGATGTGAGGCCACCACAGCCTCTGGGAACATCCGGCCTGAGGCTTTTCCCAGGACTTTTTCCTCACCTACTCAGGAGCGCCACCTTCTGGTTGGGAAGGGAAGGCACTGTCCCAGCACAGCCTGAGTTTAAAATAATGACAGACAGCACATCCCCCAGCACCTCATGGGACACTTAGGACTGTGGACTAGAGTGAGTTTCATGGCGGTGGGAAGGGGGAAATGAGGAGCCCTGATTCTCACATCAGTCTCGGCTCCACAAAATCGTCCGTGTCCAGCCCTGAGTGGGGCAAGGGACAGCAGGCTAAGCACCGGGGGTCCAACGGTGAGGAAGAGGTGGGCTGAGCATGAATAGAGACCAGAGACCGCTACAAGTAGGGTGGGCAGTGGCACCAGTGTCTGAGTCTAGCCAGGTGCAGCTCACTCTAGCTCGAGGGTCCCCGGCTGGGATGATTTCAGCCTCTAAGGGAGTTTGCCGTGCCTGGAGGCCTTTGCTGTTGCCATAATGAGGGGTGGGCCATGCTATCGCATCTGGAAGGTAGAGGCCAGGGCGCCACCAAATGTCATACAGTGCCCACAACAGCCCCACAAAGGACGGTCCACCCCACATCTCAATGCAGCTTAGGGTCGACAACACTGCTCTACATAAACAGTCTTGGCCACGAGTCCCAGGACCCTCTGAAGGACCACGGACATCCGTCCAGAAACCCCCACACCTCCCTAAAGTCATGCGCACAATTTACGCTCCAGAGTGAGTTAATTAGTGAGTTTTTCTGGCGTTAAGAACCATTTTACATCTCAATCCACTTTTGAGGCCAGACATCACGTAGAACCGTTTGACTGTCTTTAGCCCAGCACGGGGTCGGGGACAGAGTGAGCGGCTGGTCCACGCTGTTTGGAGGAATGGCAGGGGGTCCTCAAAGAGACCCAGAAATAGTGCTCTCCTTCCTCACCCAAGTTCTGAGCGCACTGGGGAGGAAACACAAAGGAGCCGCATATGGGTGTCACCGGGCCACCTTTGGGAAGGACGAAGGCTCATTTGGAGAGGAGGACAAAGCAGAGTGGGAAGGTCAAATGGGCCTGCTCTGTGAACCCCAGAATTAGGCCGAGCTGCCCAGCTCATCACAGCCGGCTCCGGCTGGGCCAGGCCACCCTGCTCCTGGCCCCCTACAGAAACAAAGCTCACATCTAGACCAGCATTAATGCCTAGAAACAACGCAAGCCAAGTAGGGAATACCACATTTTTGAGCAGCTGTATTTTTTAGAAAGGTACAGATGAAATTGATTGTGATAATAGATTTTATCTAATCCAGTATCTCCAAAAAATTCATTTTAAACACACAAGCCATATGGCACTGTGGCCCCTGATCCCATCAGATCTTGGAAGCTGAGCAAGGTCGGGGCTGGTTAGTCCTTTGATAGGAGACCTCCTGGGAACACCAGGTGCTGTAGACTTGGGAGAAGGACCCGGCAACTCACTCCCAAAAATCAATCTGCCATGGAAAACCCTATGAATAGCAGAGAAGCACTGACAATAGTGTTCTACCTATTGTACATAGGGTCACTATGAGTTGGATACTGACTCAATGGCACCTAACAACAACAACATATGAGATTATTCACCAGATACTTTATATTCTTTTTATACTAGTTTTCAAATTCAAATGTTATCCTAATAGCACATCTCCATTAAAACTAACCACATTGCAACTACTGATAGCCTCATGTGGCCAGTGGTTACCATATTGGGAAGAGATGGTAAAGGATCAGGGAATAAGCCCTGCCTCTTCGGGGAAGCATGCTCCATGAGAGAAGACAGGAAGGAAGAGGCGACATGAGCCAAATTCACTAAATAAATTGCTCCACTCCCCCCCGCCCCGTGGGCATAATGCAAAGGGACTCAGAATTATACTGACTAAACTACCTGTGAAAGAAACATTGGAATTGGGCATAGATCCCTTCTAGTGGGTGGATGGATGGCTAGATGGATGGATGAATCATTAATGAACAGATGACATAAAATCCAGGTGAGATACAACATATCATGTCAGGGAGTTAATTTTAGTTTTAAAAAGCTGCAAATGCCAAACACTTATGAAATAGAATATTGTGCTTTTGGTAGCAATATGTCCTTATCTTGAGAAAGACCACAGTCGCAGCCATTGTCTCCCTGTCCAACCTCTGTGGATGAGGAAAACAACAATATCTAAGCAATAAATAACAGGCACCATGAAAAGCACCCATGACATGGCAAACAACTGAATGCGTCATCCAGGAAAAATATAAGCTATGTGCAAAGAGAGACTTTTTTGGTATTGATATTTATGTCTCTATTTCTAGTGCCTGTTATATAGTAGGTGCTCAATAAATATCTCTCAAATGCATAAATTATTTATCAATTAAATAATTCCAAATTAAATATTTCCAAAAATTCAGAGAGGTGGAGTAAGTTGCTCAAAGTCATGCCACTAACAAATGATAAAACTGGAATTTGAACCCAAGCCAAATGCCCAAACTCATTCCACCACCTGCCTCTCTCATGGACGACGCAGAAAAATCACATTTTCCCATTGCCTTTTAGGGATGCTGGCACCAGAGCAGCCCTGTTGACTTCTTACCTTGGAAAATACCCCAGCAAAAGGTCAAAGTTGAGATGGTCTTCCCCCTTTCTCCAGCTCGTACTTCTGTGGGATGCTCTCCCCACACCTCTGAAGTTGAGGGTTCCGACAGAAAACAAATCCCTTGAAACTCGGAGCTGTGGTGTGGTGGAGCCGGCTCGGGAGGGCTCAGGAGAATCGGTGGTTCCGTCTTCAGGAATCTTGTGAGCCAAGAGTCACACACGGCCATTATTAAAAATCAAATTCTATAAACCTACCTGCAGCCATAGCCCTGTGGCATCCGATCCAATCCCGTCAGATCTCAGAAGCTCAGCAGGGTGAGGCCTGGTTAGTACTTGGATGGGAGAACGCCTGGGAACACCAGGTGCTGTGGCCTTGGGAGAAGGACCCAGCAACCCACTCCCCAAAATCAATCTGCCATTGAAAACCCTATGAACAGCAGAGAAGCACTGACAATAGTGTTTCACTTGTTGTACACAGGGTCACTATGAGTCGGATACAGACTTGGAGGCACATAACAACAACAACCATTAAATAAATGACACTAAAAACAAAGACAATTAATACACAAACCCCACCATCTCCTAATTCTTTTGCTCCATTTTACCATTCTCTGTGTTCTTGAGGCTGTTTATCTCCCGGGTCTGTATGAGGGCAACACTCCAGGACGGCATCTACCAAGCACTTCTTCCCAGCCCTGTTTCACAACATCACATGGGCAGCCTGAAATCAGATACAGCAGGGGTGTTTACACCACAGGAAACTGTGAACGCTACCAGCCAGGCCCTGTCTTGACGACTACCCCAGGGAAGTTGCTCTTGCTCCTGTTTACCGGCACCATTACAGCGGGTTTACAGCAGAGGACGCAGGCACCAGTCAAGAGCATGGTTTTAAGATTCTTCACTAGGCCAGTAGAGAAGCGAGAGCAAGCCACTGCCGTGCAAAACGGACGTTGCGCTTCAGAAAGTGGCACCTGCTTTGGCCCCAAGTCTCTCTGGGGACACCGTCCTGAGGGGGGCAAGGACTGGGTGTACATTCCTTGTGGGGTCTGACTGCCGTGTTCATCTCAGCAGGGAGCCTCTGTGACCAGAGTTCAGCTAAAGCTCTTTCCCCGCAGACATGGGTTCCCTTTGGTGATGTCGGCCCCTGGCCCTCAGAGCCATGGCTGCGCCTGTCAGCAAGGGTCTCACGTCTCTAATCAGCAGTTGGCGCGAAGCCCACGGTTGCATCCTGGGCCCCCTGCTGGGCTGAAGTTGATTTAACCATATCCTGCTGTCTACACTGCCCACTCTGTGTGGCTGCTTTTAATTCCTCTAGGGGGCATGTTGGGCTAGAGCAGAGACCCCACAAGGCAGAAAACAAAAGTAAAAGACGTCAGCCTCAGGAAGCATGTCTGTCCCCAGCCAGCCAGCGTGACATCTGGATACCTTTAGAGCACACGAGGGCCTGTCATCAATTTTGCATTTCTTCTTCAATGGAGTTTAACATTTGTTGAGTATCTCCTGGGAGCCCTGCATGCGCGCACCATCCTATTTAACCCCTCAATACCCTACAAAGTAGGGAATTTAACCCCTTTTACACCAGAGGAAATTAAGGCTCAGGCTGCCAATGAATGGCTAGGGCAGAATTGTAACACTTGTCTCTGGGCCACAGACTCACATATTTTCTGGTGTGTGGCATTTGCCTGAAGGAGCGATCCTAAAATAAACTTTGTAGATGGGTATGATTTCAACAACCAGACCTAAGGAGAAGGGCGTGGGAAAGGGCATAACAGCTGTGGGAGCCGGAACTGATGGGGCTACACAGAGAGCAGTGAGGAGGCCACGGCCTACAGAGGAGAGGGATGAGCCAGCCCGGATGGAAGGACAGGTGGACAAGCAGAGGGGCAAGAAGAAAAGGAGGACAGGTAGGAGAATGGAGTTGTGGAAAGGTGGATGGGTGGAAAGGTGGAAGGCCAAACGTGGAGCGTGAACGAACAGAAGAGGCAGGGCGGAAAATGCCGAGGGGACCAGTGGGTGGGGGAAGGGGAGAAAGGGGATGGGTGGGAGGGTGGATGGGTGGAAGAAGGGAAGGATGGGATGGTGGAAGGGTGGATGGATGATGGGAGGATGAGCGGATGGGTGGAAAGGTGGATGGATGGAAGGGTAGAAAGGTGGGTAGGAGATGGGTGGAAGAGCGGATGGGTGGAAGAGTGGATGGGTGGAAGGGTGGATGGGTGATGAGTGGATGGGTAGAAGGGTAGATGGATAGAAGGGTGGATGGGTGATGAGTGGATGGGTGGAAGGGTAGATGGATGGAAGGGTGGATGGGTGATGAGTGGATGGGTGGAAGGGTAGATGGATGGAAG